>VMDO01023942.1:0-30645 GCA_007922755.1 Pedetes capensis
CTATTATATTACCTAAGAATGTACTTATTGTAGGGGGGTAAAAACATATTCCAATAAGGACAGTTAGTTTGTATCTTTAAAGAATTCTTTTATTTTTGCCCCTGAACACTATTAAGCTTATAAAATGCACCCTGTGATTCTGCACTTGATTAGGGAACTGTATAGTAGGATCATGATCCCATGAGTTAGTTCCCTCAGATGTGTTTGGTCTTCTACTGCCAGCTCAGTGTCGTTCTCTTAAGAGCATCCTTATGTTTCTCCTTCTCATCAAGCCAGAAATGTTTCTAGTCCTGTGCACAGCTAATGACTCTTTAAATTACCACTGTTCAGTCATTTCTGGACAGGTTTTCTTCAAGAATTAGCAAATAAGTGGGCCTTTATTATTTGTAATGCCTTTTGAAAAGTAGATTACTTGGGGAAGAGTTTTTATAAATTCTTGGCCATCTAACCATATATCTTGGTCCTTAAGTGATATCTATTGTTTTTACCTGGGTATATTTTTACCTTTATGTTTTTCCTTCAACTTTTTATTTTTAATTTATTTTTTTGCAGTGCTAAGGGGCTGAATCCAGGGAGGGCCTTGCACATACTTTGCCAGTGCTCTACCACTGATCTGCACTCATGTCCCTTTTTTATTTTTTATCTTGAGACAAGGGCTCCCTAGTTTACCCAGGCTGTCTCTGGCCTCATACTTGCGACCCTCCTGCCTTGGCCTCCCAAGTTACTGGGATTAGAGGTGTGGGCCACTATGCCCCCAGGTCCCGTCAATTTTTAAGTAATTCACCTTTGACCTCCACCTTGATCTCCTAACTTTTTTAGCACATGAGAAATCACTAACTGATTGGAAGTGAAAGTGTTATTGTTAGGTGTTGCTGAGAAGTAGCCATTGTAATAGCAGTCTGAGAACCAAACATCAAATTATACTTCCAAAAATTAAAAAAAGTAATTGAAGTCCCAACCAAGGAAAAACCATAACTTGGACACAAATATTAGAAATGTGATTTTTTGAATGAAAAATACATTACATACTTACTATAATCAGTTTTAAAGCAAAATAATACAACACAATAAACTGGTTTAATTTTCTTTAGTATTAAGCTCCTGTTGTCTCTATTACTCTTTCAAAGAGAGTAGTGCCCACTGTTCTTACTGCTGTTTTTGCCTGGAAGTATTTTGAATCCAGGACAGAATGATTGTTTTATATTATATTACTTATTTATTTATCATAGTACAGGGTGTGCTGAACCCAAGGCCTCATGCATACTTTGCAAGCGCTCTGCCACTGGACTGCACTCCCAGGTCCTTTTTAATTTTGTATTTTGAGACAGGATCTCACTAAGTTATGCAGGCTGCCTCTGTCCTTGAACTCAGGATCCTCCTACTGCCACCTCCCTAGTCACTGGGATTACCACCGAGCCTGGCCCTGGACAGAATGATTTGAGTAGTTCCTATTGACTGAAGAAATCAATACTTGAAACTCTCTTGCCTGTTAAAAAAGAGAAAGAGAAGGAGCCCAGCACAGTGCTTCTCAACTTCAGCTTTCAGTGGGAATTCACAAAGGAAACTGAAAAAGTTCTGAAGTCTGGCTTCTTCTTTCTTATAATCTGTTTTAATCCATCAGGGGTTTTAAAGTTCCTCAGGTGATTCTGATATATAGCCAGAGTTGAGAACCACAGTTCTAGAGAATATTGTGGATAACTTAATTATTTTGTAAAAGTAAATAATAATTTTGGATGATATGTATGAAAATTCTTTGAATCTATCCTTCCTGTATTTGGAATTTATACTTATCAGTCACAGTAATTCTATGCTTAAACTTAATTCATAGTAAATACATTAGTAAAAAATCATGATATTAAAAATGACTTACATGGTATAAGGCATCGTCTTGGCCAAATACTGTTCAACTGATAGAAGTTGCTGCCCTATACATTTAGAAAATTGGCTGCTTACTATTTCCATAGTTCTTGCCATCAGTGTTTGAATCAGTATTTACATATTCAAGGCAATTGGTTTTATTTACATACTATTTTCTCTAGAACAAAATTGTAAGTCTTTTTCTAAGATGATTTTCTTAAACTTTTTTAAAAAATTGCTTGCTTGCTTGCATGCTTTTTCTTGCCTGGAAGTCTTTGAATAGGTAATTATGAGAACCAGAATTATAATAACCATTTAGGAAAAAAAGCACACAGATACTTGGTTACCTTTTTATAATGGCACAGTGCTCGATGTAATGTGTGCCTACCTTCCTACAGTTGTTTATTTAACTGGAGACATCTTTGAAAGAAGTCTGGAATGGCAATTCATTTTTAGAGTGGAGTTTTGTTTGACATTTTAAATTTGGAGGTAGTACCTAGACATCCAAAATGCCAGACTTAACTTCGAGAATACAAAACTAGTGAATGATAAAATTCACAAGAATGACCTGCATTGGGTGGTAGTTAAAAGTATGGACATTGAGGCTGAATACTTGTTCATCCGTTATTAATGGTAAAACCAAGGGTTAGCTTTTTGCTTCTTTGTACCTCTGATTCTTTATCTAAAGAGTAGAGATCATAATAACTATTCCACTGGCTGATTGTGAGGATTAAATAAGTTAAAACATGTAAGGCATTTTCAATAGTACATGATTTATAATGAATGTTCACTGTTATAAAAAATTAATAATTAGCTGGATAAAACTGTATTTGTGGAAAGCATTTTTGTAAAATAGTTAAAGCAATTTCATTGGTGCTGGGGATCAAAATTAAAACAGTTTCTGATAATGTTGTGCAAGAGTCTTAAATATTTAGGGTGAGATCTACATTTGGTATGCCTGCCTCCATGGTACCCTGGCATCCCATCCCATCTGATCTCAGAAGCTAAGCAGGGTCGGCCTGGTTAGTCCTTGGATGGGAGACCCTGTGGGAATACCAAGTGCTGCAGGATAAGGAGAAGGACTTGGCAATCTAGTCCTGAAACAATCCACCATTGAAAACCCTGTGAATAGCAGAGAAGTACTGACAATAGTACTGGACATGGCACAGTAGGACCCAACTTGACAGCACCTAACTACAACAACATGCATTTAATATAACGGTTACATTCAAGATTAAATTTTTATTCTGAAGGTCATGTTTATGATTAAAAGTAATTATAGTTCTAAATAAAGTATATATATATATATATATATATATATATATATATATATATATAATCTCCAATGTGAATATATACTATTAAATAATTAACATTAACATGTTTTTGGTTTATTGTTAGGTGCCATTGAGCACTGAGTCGGGTTTGACTCATAGCGGCCCTATGTACAACAGAACGACATCGCCCAGCACTATGTCAGTGTTTCTGTGCTGTTTTATAAGGTTTTCAATGGGTGATTGTTTTAGGGATTGTTTCGGGAATGGGCTACAAGGTACTTCTCTCATTTTGCTGTGCTGGGGTCAAACCCCGGGGTCTCAGAGCAGCATGTAGAGCAAGTACTCTACCTATTGAGCAAAGCCCCAGCCCCTTCTCTGTGTGTTGTTGTTGTTAGGTGCCATCGAGTCGGTATCTGACTCATAGCGACCCTCATAGGGTTTTCAATGGCTGACATTTTCGGGATTACCTTGGGAGTGGATTGCCAGGTCCTTCTCCCATTTTTGTGGTGCTGGGAATTGAACTCAGGACCTCAGAGACTGCAGTGCAACGCTCTACCAACTGAGCTAAATCCCAGCCCTCTCTGTGTGTAGGATTCCTTTAAGTATTTTCTGCAAGGCAGGCCTAGCGGATGTGAATTTTTTAAGCTTGTTTTTTATTTTTATTTTTATTTTTTATTTATCTTGGAAGGGCTTTATTTTTCCATATATTTTAAAGAATAACTTTTCTGGATATAGTAGTCTCCTACAGTTACTTGCTTTCATGGTTTAAAATCTATCATTCCATGCTTTCCTGGGTTTCAGGGTAACTACTGAGAGGTCTGATTGTTATTCTGATGGGTTTTCCTTTGTAAGTGAGCTGGCATTTTTCTCTTGTAGCCTTAAAAATTGTTTCTTTGCTTTGCAGTTTTATCATTCCATACAGTGTGACATGGAGAGGATCTTTTCTGGTCATGTCCACTTTGGGTTCTGGATGGCTATATTGTTGGGATGTCTATTTCTTCCCCTAGATTTGGGATTTTTTTCCTGCTATTATATCATTGAATAGATTTTCTGTGCCTTTAGCTTTAGTCTTGGCTCCTCCTTCTACATTGTGGATTCTTAGATTTCATCTCTTCATCTTCTCCCATAGTTCCTAGAAGGTATGGTCATACTTCTTTTTAAATTTTTTTCTGTGTTAGTGTCTGACTATAGTATTTCTCCGACTTTGGCTTCCATCCCTGATATTATTTCTGTTTTATCCAGTCTTGCTACTATGATTTTTATTTGGCTTATTGTGTTTTTCTTTTCCAATATTTCTGTTTGATATTTTTCAAGATCTCAATTTCTTTGCTGAATTTTCTTCTTAGATACTTCTTTGTCAAGTACCTGAATTGACTTAGTCATTGCATTCATTGCTTATTTGTGTTTTCTATGAAATCATTTATCTTTTTTATAAGTAGACTTTTGAATTTTTTGGCATTTGAGCTTATCTTTGGTTTCAGTTATTGAGGAATTATGGTCATTTGGAGGAGTTTTGTCATCTTGCTTTTTCCTATTTCTTATATATCTATACTGAGTTTTTCATATTTGATAGGATGGTTGTCCTGTTTTATTTGTGGGTCTTCTTGGTGTATGCTCTTGTCTTGAGGTCTTGGTCCCCAGTATCACTTAGAGAGAACAAAGCAATATATTGCTATAGTAACAACTCTGACTAAAACCAGATATGTAATTACAATTAAACTGATTTGAATCCATCTAATACTTAAGAAATTACATTAGGAAGGAGAATGATAGGAATAGCGTAGAGTAAGTTTTGAAGTTAGACATTAATTGCCGTTGAGATATCAATAGCAGAAGGATGAAAATCGGGAGGTGGGGGAGGAGGAAGAGAAAGAACAGGATTAGACAGGAGAAAGGGAAAAGGCAGGCAGAAAAGGAGAGTGTTAGAGAGTGGGCAAGACAAAAGAGCAGGTGAAAATGTAAATCTGCTGGTGTACTTGTGTGTGGGGGTGAGTGGATTTTTTCCTCTGCTAGGGTTAGAGCTGGTGTGTGGGAACACACTGGCTTGCTCTTTTTGTTCCAAAGTCTCTTTTGCTGCCTGGATACAGTTTTGTTAACACCTTTATTGTATCCTCTGTTGCATTCTCTCTTTTTTTCTCGTGGGGTTTCAGTTTCTCCTCTGTTATGCTGGCATTGTTTTCATCTGCAGAGTTACAGGGAGGCTGCTTCTATTCCTCTATCTTGATTGTCTTGACTAATGGTGTATTTTTAAAACTCATGTAAAGTGGCTTATCCATGTGGAAAAACATATGATTCATTAAAACCTGGTTAGGATTACTGGTAGATTTTTTAAAAAGAAAATTCATATGTATTTTTCAAGAGTTGGTATTGAAAGTAAAACACGAAGAGGCAAAGCTGTTAACGACTGATTATTTAGTTCTTTTCCTAGTACAATCACTTTGATTCTAAATTCTTCTGTATGACACACAGAGTTACATTCTGGTGTTTAATTTTACTCATTTTTTTTGTTGCTTCTTCTTACTACTTACATTTTGGGGGCTTAGACATTAATTGTAGTTGAGATATCAGTAGCAAAAGGATGAAACGCAGGAAAATAGGTGGGGAGGAGGAAGAGAAAGAAAAAGATCAGACAGGAGGAGGGGAAAAGAGCAGGCAGAGAGGAGTATAATATTAGGGTATAATATTAGTATAACTTCCTGATTTTTAAAAGATATTGAACTCTGATATCTTTCAAAGTTTTTTTTGTGATATTTTTGCTGACTTTTATGAAATCTTTTTATATATTGAATTTTTAAGTAAAATGGCTTCATAATAAGATATTTGAATTTTCTTTCCTAAAGTCTGAAGTTTTGTGTGTTTTAAAGTGGTACTATAACATTTAAAAAAATCATAAGCTTAATAGGATGACATACTGAATTCAGCTTAAAGTTTTCCTTAACCAAATATAGATCTGACTCAAATACTAATTACACGTTTTCTCTTATTTTTAAAAGTACTTCTCTCTTCACCCCCAATAGAGGCACTTTTATTTTTCTTTATCCTTTTTCTTTTAAAGGATTATTGGATTTAAAAAATTCTTTTTAATTTTCCTATTTGGTCTATGGTTTGGATAGTAATTATCTCAACCATATTCAAAATTCTTCAGCATTTAATTTTCTCCACATATGTGACATTTAGAATAATATTCTTAGTATGAGTTTTATAAAATACTAAGAATACTCAAGATTATTATAGTTCCCTTTAAGGTACGATAAGAAACATCTTAGTTTGAACTCTAATGGTTTTAATTTATTTCTTTAATTTTTTCATACTTTATCAATCTTAAAGTAATCTATTATTGACAAAAGCTGGTATTATATTTCATTGCCATACTACAACAATTTCTGTTTATATCTTTTTAAAATTAGCAATGTTTAGTGAGGGTACAACTTAGTGGGATTCCTTATGACATTTCAGTACCTGTAAATCATTGTACTTTACTCTCCTTCATGTACCCTGTTATCCTGTCATGAACTCCCTCCCCCTTGGTCTCCTTCCTCCCAATCAGTTTTCCCTCTTCTAAATGCATGGTTTGTATGTGTATGTTTACATATCATATATGTATATGTATGTGTGTGTGTGTATATATATATATATATTTTTTTTTTTCCTTAAGGACAGAACATGTGACATTTCTTTTCCTTTCCCTCAGTATCCTTACTTTTTTCCCCCTCCACCTTCTCTTTAGTCCCTTTTCTCCTCTAGATAAGCCTCCTTCTACTTTCATGCACTATATATTTTAATATTGAACATACTGAAATCTAGCATCTGTACATGAGACAAAACATGAGATATTTGTTATTCTGAGTCTGGTTATTTTGCTTAAAAAGATGATCTCTATTTCCATCCATTTCCCACAAAATACCATAATTTTATCCTTTATAGCTGACTAGGAACTCTATGGGGACATGTGTGTGTGCATGTGTGTGTATGCACACATGTGTATGTATGTATGTTGTTGTTGTTATGTGCCTTCTAATCAGGTCCAAATCATAGTGACCCTATTTACAATAGAACAAAACACTCCCTGATACTGTGCCAGGCACACAGGCCTTTTTATATTTAAACCCATTGTTGTAGGCATAGTGTCAATTAATCTAGTTGAGGGTCTTCTTTTTTTTTCATTGACCTACTGCTCTCCCAAACATGATGTCCTTCTCCAGGGGTTTGTCCCTGCTGACAAGGCCAGAAAACATAAGGCCAAAATACATATGAGGCCAAAATACATAAGAAACAATCTAGCCATCCTTGCTTCCAAGGAGCACTCTGGTTGCATTTCTAGTACAGATCTGTTGGTTCTTTTGCAGTCCATGGTATATTCAATATTTATCTTCAGCACAATAATTCAAAAGCACCAATTCTTCTCCTATCAACCTTATTCAATGTCCAGCTTTCACGACTATATGATGTGACAGAAAATACCATGGCACGAGGCAGGCACACCTTCATCTTCAATGTGGTGAAAGAATCCTTTTCATCGAGACTGGATGAATCTGAGCTGAGGATTTCCGATTCTGAGGATGCCATAAATGAACTTAAATACAAACAGTCAGAAGTGTAATCAATGATAAAGGTATTAAAAAAAGATTTCCAGGAGAACTCAGAATGAAAAAATGAAACTTAAGAATCCAGGGGGTCCTTGAAGGAAAAGAAAGATCCACTGGAGGCCTTCAAAATCTAGTATATGATATCCTCAAGGAAAACTTCCCAAAGATAGTACAGGATATGGATATATACACTACTGAGACATTCAGGACTCCCTTGAAAGCTGATTTAAATAGGTCATGCTTGAGACAAACCATCGCTCATATGCTGTCATTAGAGATCAGGGACGCTATCCTGCAAGCAGCAAGACAGAAACCCCTTATTACTTATAAAGCAAAACCTATTAAAATTACTGCAGACTTCTCCATACTTTTCAACACTTTAAAGAGATCTTTTTCAACAGCTTTTCCTGATGCAGCACACCTTCTGATTTCTTGACTGCTTCTTCCATAGGTGTTGATGTAGAACCAAGTAAAGTAAAACCTTGGACAACCTCCATCTTTTTTCCATTTATCATGAAGTTGCAGGCTGCGATTTAGCTCAATTGGTAGAGCACTGTGTTGCAGTCTCTGAGGTCCTGAGTTCAATCCCCAGCACCACAAAAATGGGAGAAGGACCTGGCAATCCACTCCCAAGGCAATCCCGAAACAGTCAGCCATTGAAAACCCTATGAGGGTTGCTATGAGTTGGATACCAACTGGACAGCACCTAACAACAACATGAAGTTGCATACTGACCCAATTGTAAGGATTTTTGTTTTGTTGATGTTGAGGTGCAATCCATACTGAAGGCTGTATTCTTTGATCATCATCAGTAGATGTTTCCAATTCTCTTAACTTTCAGCAAGCAGAAAGAATTGTGTCATCTGCATCACATAGTGTTTCCTTTTTCTTTTTGAACAAGTACCTTCTAGTTCATGTGCAGATTTCTCATGAGTACAATTAAGTGTTCTGGTTTTCCCATTCTGTGAAATGTTATTCATAATTTGTTATCATCCACACAGTCAAATGCCTTTGCATAGTCAATAAAACATAGTGAAACATCTTTTTGGTATTCTCTGCTTTTGGCTAATATAGCCATCTGATATCAGCAATGATATTCCTGGTTCCATGCCCTCTTCTGAATTAGCTTAATTTTCTGGCAGTTCCCTGTCCATATACTGCTGCAGTCACTTTTGAATGATCTTTCGCAAAATTTTACTTGAATGTGGTATTAATGATGTTATTTGATAATTTCAACATTTGGTTGGAACTCCTTTCTTGGAAGTAGGCACAAATTTGGATCTTTTCCATTTAGTTGGCTAGGTAGTTGTTTTCCAGATCTACTGGCATAAACAAGTGAGCACCTCCAGTGTTCCATCTGTTTGTTGAAACATCCATATTAGTATGGTATTAATTCCTGGAGCTTTGTGTTTTGCCAATTCCTTCAAGGCAGCTTCCACTTCGTCCTTCAGTATCATTGGTTCCTGATCATATGTATCCTCTTGAAATGGTTGATAATCCACCAATTCTTTTTGGTAAATGACTGTGTGTATTCTTTTCATCTTCTCTTGATGCTTCCCGAGTCGTATAATATTTTCCCTGTAGAATCATTTAGTGTTGCCTCTTAAGGTTTGAAATTTTCTTCAGTTCCTTAAGCTTGAGAAAAACTGAGCATGTTATTCCCTTTTGGTTTTTGATCTCCAGCTCTTAGCCCATGTAATTAAAATATTTGATTTTGTCTTCTTGAGCTGTCCTTTGATACCTTCTGTTTAGTTCCTTAACTTCATTATGTCTTCCTTTTACTTTAGTCACTGGACGTTCAAGGACAAGTTTCAGAGTCTCTTTTCGCATGTAATTGGTCTTCACTTTTTTTCCCTGTCTTTTTAATAACCTTTTGCTTTCTTCATGAATGATATCTTTGATGCCATTCCACAACTCACCTTGTCTTCTATCATTAATGTCTAAAGTATCAAACCTGGCTTTGACATATCCTGCGAACTTAGATGGGATACACTCAAGGTCATACCTTGGCTCTCATACACTTGTTTTAACTTTCTTCAGTTTCAGTTGGAATCTGCATATGAGCAGTTGATGGTCTGATCCACAGTCATCACCTGGTCTTGTTCTGAGTTTTGATATTCAGCTTTTCCATCATGTCTTACCACAAATGTCATCAATTTGGTTCCTGTATGTTCCATCTGGTGAATTCCCTGTGCATAGTTACCATTTTTGGGCTGGGATTTAGCTCAGTTGGTAGAGTGCTTCTCTGCAGTCTCTGAGGTCCTGAGTTCAATTCCCAGCACCACAAAAATGGGAGAAGGACCTGGCAACCCACTCCCAAGGCAATCCCGAAACAGTCAGCCATTGAAAACCCTATAAGGGTCACTATGAGTTGGATACCGACTCAACGGCCCCTAACAGCAACAGCAGTCACCATTTATATTGGTGAGAAAATGTATTTGCAATGACAAGGTCATTGGTCAGACAGAATTCTATCATGTGATCGCCAGCTTTGTTTTTATGTCCAAGGCCATATTTTCCAACAACCGAGCCTTCTCCCTTGTTTCCAACTTTTGCATTCTTTGTTGTTGTTGTTAGGTGCCATCGAGTCGGTATCTGACTCATAGCAACCCTCATAGGGTTTTCAATGGCTGAGTGCTTTGGGATTGCCTTGGGAGTGGATTGCCAGGCCCTTATCCCATTTTTGCAGTGCTGGGAATTGAACTCGGGACCTCAGAGACTGCAGCGCAGCGCTCTACCAACTGAGCTAAATCCCAGCCCTTTGCATTCTTTGTTGTTGTTGTTGTTGTTAGGTGCCATCGAGTCATCACTAGTAATTATCAGTACATCAAATTGCATGTTTAATTTATCTCAGATTGCAGAAACTAGTTAAAATCTTTCCTGTCTTCATTTATAGCCTTAGTGATGGGTATGTAAATTTGAATAATAGTCATATTAACTGGCCTGCCGTGTAGGTGTGTGGGTATTATTCTATCACTGACAGCATTATACTTCATGACAGATCTTGAGATGTCTTTTTAATGATGAATACAACTCCATTTCCCAGCATAGTAGACCATACGATTATCTAATTCAAAGTAGCCTGTGCCAGTCCCTCTTAGCTCACTGATTCCTAGAATATCAATGTTTATGTACTCCATTTTCCTTTTGATGATTTTTAATTTTTTCTAGATTGATACTATGTACATTCCATGTTCCAGTTATTAACAGATGTTTACAGTGGTTCTTTCTCATTTTGAGTTGTGCAACATCAGCAAATGGAGGTCCCTGGGACTTTATCTCCATTCCTGCCATTAAGGTGGATGCTACTTTGAGGAGACAACTCTTCCCCGGTAGTCTTTTGAGTGTCTTCCAATGTACAGAACTCATTTTCTGGCACTACATGTGACAGTGTTTCTCTGTTATTCATAGAGTTTTCAATGGCTAATTGTTTTTGGAGTAGGCTGCCAGGTCTTGCTCCCTAGTCTTAGTCTGGAAGCTCAGATGAAACCAGTCCACTATGGGTGACCCTGTTGATATCTGTAATACTGGTAGCATGGCTTTTAGCATCAGAGCAACATACAAGCCCCTACAGTACAGCAAACTGTCAGAGAAGTTATGCGTACATGTGTGTGTTTGTGTTTGTATATATATGTATATGTTGTTGTTGTTATTAGGTGCTGTCAAGTCGGTATCCGACTCATAGCGACCCTCATAGGGTTTTCAATGGCTGACTGTTTCGGGATTGCCTTGGGAGTGGATTGCCAGGCCCTTCTCCCATTTGTGCGGTGCTGGGAATTGAACTCGGGACCTCAGAGACTGCAGCGCAGTGCTCTACCCACTGAGCTAAATCCCAGCCCATATATGTATATATATGTGTGTATATATACACACGGGCTGGGATTTAGCTCAGTTGGTAGAGTGCTGTGCTGCAGTCTCTGAGGTCCCGAGTTTGATTCCCAGCACCACAAAAATGGGAGAAGAACCTGGCAATCCACTCCCAAGGCAATCCCAAAACAGTCAGCCATTGAAAACCCTATGAGGGTTGCTATGAGTCGAATACCAACTCCATGGCACACAACAACAACAACATATATACACACACATATATGTTATCTTGTTGTTAGGTGCCGTGAAGTCATGTCTGACTCATAGCAACTCTCATAGGGTTTTCAATGGCTGATTTTTTCAGGATTATATATGTATATATATATGGGCTGGAGCTTTGCTCAGTTGTTATTAGAGTGCTGCTCTGCATTCTCTGAAGCTCCCGATTCAATCCTCAGCACACAAAAATGGGAGAAGTACGTGGTAGACCACTCCCGGAACAATCTTGAAACAATCAGCCATTAAAAACTCTATGAGGGTCACTATGAATCGGACATGACTGGATGGAACCTAACAACACCAAAAATACACACACACAAATATGGTGGTTGTTATTGTTAGGTGCCCTTGAGTAGGTGTCCGACTCATAGTGACCCTATGTTACAACAGGTGAAACAATATTATTAGTGCTTCTCTGCTATTCATACGGTTTTCATTGGCTGATTGTTCTTTGGGAGTGGGTTGCTGGGTCCTTCTTCCAAGCCTAAAGCACCTGGTCTTCCCAGGAGGTCTCCCATCCAAGGACTAATCAGGCCTGACCCTGCTTAGCTTGCGAGATCTGACAGGATTGGACGCGACAGTGGTATGGCTGCAGGCACATGTATATTTGTGTGTGTGTGTGTGTGTGTGTGTGTGTGTGTGTGTGTGTGTATGTGTGTATCTATATACCTATCTATCTATATATGTCCCGTTTTTCCTTAGTCACTCATCTGTTGAGGGACATGTAGATCAATCCCATATCTTATCTATTGTGAATAAGCACCAAGGTAAACATGGATTAGCAGTAATATCTATGGCATATTGACTTTTATCTTTTCAGATATATACCCAGGTGTGGTACAGGTGGGTCATGTAACAGTTCTATTTTTTTTGTTGTTGTTGTTGAACCTCTATACTGATTTCTATAGTGGCTGCCCCAACTTACATTCCCACCAGCAGTGTACTAGTGTTTATTTTTTCCCCACATTCTCACTAGCATTTGTTGTTGTTTTTCTGTTGATACTAGCCATTCTGACTGTGGTGAGGTGAAATCTCAGTGAAGGTTTGGTTTACATTTCCCTAATGACTAAGGATATTGAACATTTTATCATTATGATTATTAGCCATTCGCATTTCTTCTTTCTATAACTCCCTATTCTGTTCATTTGCACATTTTTGGATTGGGTACTTTGCTTTTTTGGTGTTTGATATTTTGAGCTCTTTATATATTCTAGATATTAATCCCCTGTCTGATGTATAGCTGGAAAATATGTTCTCCCATTCTGTAGATTTTTCACTGATAATTGTGTCCTTTGCCATGCAAATGTTTTTAATTTTATGCAATCCCTTTTGTTTGTTTTTGCATTTTTGAGGCCCTTTTCAGAATGTCTTTCCCTGTGCTTCTGCCTTGAAGTGTTTTCTCTGTTTTCTTCTAGAAGTTTCAAAGTTTCAGGTCTTACCTTAAGGTCTTTGATCCCTTTTGAACTGATTGCTCTCCAAGGTAAGAGAGAGGGATCAAGTATCAGTCTTTTACCTGGACATATCCAGTTCTTTCAGCACCATTTGTTGAAAAGGTTTTCTTTTCTCTAAATTATGTTTTTGGAATCTTTGTTGAATGTCAGGTGGCTATAGCTACATTTATTTTTTTCTGTCCTCCTGTATTCTATTTCATTTGTCTACATGTCTCTTTTTGTGCCCATACCATGCTATTTTTGTTACTATGGCTCTGTAGTATGATTTGAAATTAGGCTTTGCATTGCTCTTTCTGCTTAGGATTGCTTTGGCATTTGGGGGTCTTTCTTTTTGTTGTTTCCATATGAATTTTAGGATTGTTTTTTCTATTTCTGTGAAGAATGTCATTGTTAGTTTGGGGATTGCATTAAATCTTTAGATTGCTTTTAGTAATGAAGTCATTTTCATAGTATGAATTCTTCTGATCCATGAGCATGGAGGTCTTGCCATCTCCTAGTATCTTCCTCAATTTCTTTCTTCAGTGTTTTAGATTTTTGACTGAAGAAGTTTTTCACCTCTTTGGTTAGGTTTAATCCTAGCTATTTTGGCTTTTTAATGCTCTTGTAGATGGGATTGTTTTCCTGATTTCTTTCTCGGCGTGATTGTTGGTATATAGAAAAGCTACTGATTCTTGTATGTGGATTTTGTATCCTGCTACTTTGCTGAAAGTGTTTATCACTTTAAAAGTTTTCTTGTGGTCTTTATTTATTTTTTCTTACTTTTATTTTTATTTATTTATTTATTTTGCTGTACTGGAGGGTTGATTCCAGGAAAACACACCTGCTTTGTAAGTACTCTGCCACTGGGCTGCACCTCCAGCCCATTTTCTATTTCTTATTTTGAGACATGGTCTCACTGAGTTATTCAGGTTGCTTCTGGCCTCCAATTTGCACTCCTCCTGTCTCTGCCTCCTGAATTGCTGGGATTACAGGCATGTGTCACTGTACCTGGCCTCTGGTGCAGTCTTTAGAATCTTTTAAGTATAGGATCATATCCCTAATTGCAGATGATAATTTTACTTCTTCTTTTCCTTTTTGTGTCCCTTTTGTTTCTTTCTCCTGCCTTTTTTTGCTGTAACTAAGAATCCAATTAATATATTGAATGAAAGTAGAGAGAGTGGACACCTTTGTCTCATTCCTGTTTTTAGAGAAATCTTTTAGTGTTTTGCCATTTAGTATGATGTTGGCTACGTGTTTTTCATATATTGCCTTTGTTATGTTGAGGGATGGTCCTTCAATTCATAGTTTCTTTAGGGCTTTTGTCATAAAAGGATGTTGGATTTTATTAAAGGCCTTTTCTACAACTATTGAGGTCATTGTGATTTCTTTCAGTGATTATTTGATTTCTATCTCTGACTATTTATGTGCTATATTACATTTATTGTCTTGCATATGTTGAATGATGCTTGCATCCCTGAAATGAAACCAACTTGATCATAGTATATGATCTGTTAAATGTGTTGTTGGAAGTTCAATTTTCAACTATAATATTAAGAATTTTTTCATCTATGTTCATCAGGAAATTGATCTGAAGTTTTTTTTTGTTGTTGTATCCTTATCTAGTTTTGGTATCAGGATGACAGTGGCTCCATAGAATTAGTTTGTAGTGTTCCTTCCATTTCTATTGTATAGAATAGTTTGAGGAACACTGCTATTGATTTTACTTTACATGTCTTGTGGAATTCCTCAGTGAAGCCATCTGGTCCTGGGCTTTTCTTTGATGGAAGACTTTTTATTATTATGTGCCACTGCTCCTGAATCTCGCTGCTGCTTATAAGTTTAAGTTATTTATATTCTGTTGATTCACTTTTGGCAGGTCATGTGTGCCTTGGAATTTATTCATCTCATCTAAGTTTTCCAGTTTTTCGGAACATATGTCTTCACAACATTCCTTAATAATGATTCTCTGGATTTTGTTGTTGTCTTTTGCAGTGTCTCCTTTTTCATCTTGAATTTTATTAATTTATGTCTTCTGTCTCTTTCTTTTGGTAGTTTGGCTAAGGGTCTGTCAATTTTGTTTATTTTTTTCAAAGAACCAGGCTTTTGTCTCAGAAATTCTTTTTATTGTTAGTCTCCATTTCACTAATTTCTGTTCTGGTCTTTATTATTTCTTTCAATTTACATTATTTGATTCCTCTCTGATTTTTTTAAATATAGATATTCATAACTATAAACTTCCTTCAAAGAACTGCCTTTGCTTTCTTTCAAAGGTTCTGGTGGATTGTGTTTTCATTTCATTTGATTCTAGGAATTTTTTGATTTCCTCCCTGATTTATTCAGGGACCTATTAACTATTAAAGGGTGTGTTATTCAATTTCCTTGTATTTGTATATATTCTGTAATTTCTCTTGCTGTTGATATCTAGTTTTATTCCATTGTGGTCTCATAGGTCTGCAGCCATACATTCTGGTGTCCTAACCCATTAGATCTCGGAAGCCAAGCAGGGTTGGGCCTGGCTAGTACTTGGATGGGAGAACATCTGGGAACACTAGGTGCTGTAGGCTTGGAAGGACCGGGAAGCCCAGTACCAAAAAACAATCTGTCATTGAAAACCCTATGGATAGCAGAGAAGTACTGATAATAGTGTTTCACCTGTTGTATATAGGGTCATTATGAGTCAGACACCAACTCAATGGTACCTAACAACACTAGGAGCAATGGTCTGATAGGATGTATGACATTATTTTGATTTTTCTGTATTTGTTAAGACTTGATTTATGTACTAAAATATGATCTATTTTAGAGAAAATTCCATGGGCTGCTGAGAATAATGTGTGTTTTGTAGTTTTAGGGGTGGAATATTCTGTAGTTGTCTATTAAGTTCACTTGATCTATTTTGGTGTTTATCTTGGAAATTTCTTTGAATTTTTTTCTGGATGTTCTATTAATGAGAATAAGGCATTGAAGTTACCTATTACTGTATCTGAATCTATCTGTTCCTTTATGACCAGTTGTGTTTATTATCTGAAATTGGGTGCAATGATGTTCAGTGCATATATATGTACTATTTTATTTCTTTTTGATTATGTATTCCATTTGTTAATATATTTTGACCTTTATTTAATCTCTTTTAATTTTGAGTTTACTTTGTCTAAAGATGGCACTGCTCCTTTTCTTTTCCTAGCTTTCATTTGCTTGGTCTATCTATTTGTATCCTTTCACTTTCTGTATGTGAGATATGTTTCTTACAGACAACAAATTTAAGGATTTCTTTTTTTGGTTCTTGAGCTGAACCCAGGGCTTCACATATACTTTCCTAGTGCTTTACCACTGGGTTAAAAATACAGCCCATTTTTAACATTTTCTATTTTGAGTCAGGGTCTTGCTAAGTTTTGTGGGCTCCCCCTGGCCTCAAACTTGGAATCCTTCTGTCTCAATATCTCAGGTTACTGGGATTACAGGTGTGTGTCATGGTGCCCATCTTATAGTGAGTTTATTTATTTATTTATTTTTGCAGTACTGGGGTTGAACCCAGGACCTTGCTCTTGCATGCTTTGCAAGTGCTGGACCACTGAGCTGCACCCTTACTTTTTTGAGACAGGGTCTCGATGAATTACGCAGACTGCCTCTGGTCTCAAACTTGCGATCCTCCTGCCTCTGCCTCCTGAGTCGCTGGGATTAGAGGCATGTGCCACTGCTCCTGGCTAGAGTTTGATTTAATAACTCTATAGAGTAGGCCTAGGAATTTTATTTTTTAACCAACACTGAAGTGATGCCGATGATGCTGGTCTGAGACCACACCTTGAATACCGTTCTGTTTTATACCAAGGAAATTGTGGACATCTTGATTTTAATGTATGATACCATTATGTTTACTTTTTAATCAACAAGCTGATCCAGCTGTTAGATTTCTCTAGGCTACTGGCTCTAACATATTGTAGCAATTGCTCATGATTGGACAATGGAAAGTGCTCACAAGACCCTATGTGTATATAGAGTATGCAGTACTTTGATAAAGGTAAAGGATATGCTGTGATAAGAAAAACAAAGCATAAGCAAACTTTGAGAAGCTTGGCTATATGAACAATTAAAATACCTGTGAGATGACCCCTTGTATTCAAGGATGCCACATACTCATCTGACAAAGTGTCTTTTATACCCTGTGGTTATTTTCCATAGTTGTAACTTCTGTTTCAATGATGCAAACATACTTTTCTTAAATTTTATTAAGCCCTTTGCACTACAGATTTTGTTCTTTGTTTTTCATCTTACATATTTTCCCAAATAATCTTTTTTGTCCACTTTCACTGATATTAGAAGGGCTAAAAAGATGATTAGAACTTCTCCATTTATGGGCTGAAAGATGATCTAGAGGGGTCAAAGCAGTTGGTTATGTTGGATTTTCTTTGACTGGTCAGTTTCTCCTGCTTATTATCTCACTTTCTGCTTGGTGGATGTAAGGGGAACTGCCAATATGGAAGCCTATTAATAAGGAATGTGAGAGCATATGTCCCTATGTCCATAGTCATCTCCCAGCAAAATCTCCTAATATGAGACCACTGGAATAGGCATGAATTAATTTGTCATCATTTCTATCAGTGTTCTTTTTTGTCCTTTTGGACTTTATCTTTTAATATTAGTTTAGTCTCTCCACATCCTCACCAGCATTTGTTATTGTTTGTTTTGTTGTTCTTGGCCATTCTTACTGGAATGAGATGGAATCTCAGTGTCTCGATTTGCATTTTGCTAATGGCTAGGGAGAGTGAGCATTTTTTCATGTGTTTTTTGGTCTGTCAAACTTCTTCCTTTGAAAACTGTTCATTTCTTTTGCCAGCTTGCATATTGGGTTATTTATTGGGATTGTATTTGCTTTCTTAATCTCTTTGTATATTTTTGAAATTAGTCTTCTGTCTGATGTGTAGGATGCAAAGATTCGCTTCCATTCTGCAGGCTGTCCCTCAACTCTGTTGATTGTTTCATTTGCTGTTTGGAAGCTTTTTAATTTCATTTAATCCCATTTGTTAATTCTTAGTGCCCTTTTCTGGGAAATTGGAGGCTTGTTAAGGACATACTGTCCTATGCCTATGTGTTGGACTGTGTTCCCCATCTTCTATTAGTTTTAGGTTTCCAATTTTATATTGAGATCTCTTAACCATTTTGAACTGACTCATGCAAATTGAGAGAGATGGGTTTATTTTCAATTTTCTGTGAATGGATATCCCTTTTTTTCCAGCACGATTTATTGAAGAGGGTATCTTTTCTCCATTGAATGTCCTTAGCCCCTTGGTCAAAAATCAGGTTGCTGTAGTTGTGTGTGTGTACCTCTGGGTCTTTGACTCTGTTCATTGGTCTTTAAGCCTAGTTTTGTGCCAGTTCCAAGTTGTTTTTGCCACCATAGCTCTGTAGTGTAGTCCAAAATCAGGTATAGTGATCCTGCCAACACTGTTTTTGCAGCTTAAGATTGTTTTGATTATGTACAGTTTTTTTTTTTGTGCTTCCATATGAATTTTAGGATTTTTTTTCTATTTCTGTAAAGTATATCATTGGAGTTTTCATGGGGATTGTATTAAATCCATAAATTGCTTTTGGTGATACAGCCATCTTTACAATATGGGTTCTCCCAATCCATGAGCAAGGGAAGTCCTTCCATTTTCTACTATCCTCTGCAATTTCCTTTAGTGTCTTGAAGTTTTCCTTATAGAGATCCTCAGGGTGTTTGGTTAGATTGACATCTAGATATTTAATTTTTTGGTGAGCTGTTGTAAATGGGATTGTTGCCTTAATTTCCTTCTCTCCCTCTTCATTGTTGGTAAAAAGGAAGGCTACTGATTCTTGAGTGTTAATTTTATATCCTGCTGCCTTGCTGAAGGAGTTAATTAATTCTAAGAATTTCCTAAAGGAATTTATGGGGCCGTTTAAGTTAAAGGATCATATCATCTGCAAATAAGGATAATTTGACCTCTTCTTTGCCTAGCTTTATCCTTTGATTTCTTCCTTTCACCTGATTGCTCTGGCTAGAACCCTTTTACACTGCTGGTGGGATTGTAAATTATGTCAGTCACTTTGAAATCAATATGGATATATCTTAGAGAACTTAAGAATAGAACTGCCATATGACTCAGCTATACCACAACTGGGAATATACCTGAAGGATGATAAATCATCATACCATAGGGACACCTACATTTCCATAGTTAATGCAGCAGTATTCACAATTCCAAAGGTATGGAATCAACCAAAATATCCATCAACAGAGGAATGGATAAAAAATTGTGGTATATATACACAATGGAATATTATTCAGCAATGAAAAAGAATGAAGTAATGTCATTTCCAGCAAACTAGATGGAACTGGAGAATATCATCCTAAGTGAATTAACCCAGACCACAAAAGAGAAATACCACATGTTCTCACTCATATCTGGGAGCTAAATCTAACGTAAAGGAAGAAAAATAACCTATACATTCATAGATATATAAAAAAGAAAAGTCAGACTCATCTAAGAAGGGAAAATATAAGCAGAGTAGAAAGAAGAGGGGAGGGGACTACCCTGGGGAGAGAAAAGATTGTGGGAGAGGGGATAGGGAGGGGAAATAATGCAGAGAGATAAAAGGGGTGATGATAATCTCAAATTATATGATGCAACTACATGAATACATGGGTAAAATGAGAATATGATCCATAATTACAAATTAATTTTACTACATATTAATCAAGGTGTTCCATAAAATCTGTACCCATCTACATTTATTAATAAAGGGTAAAAATAAATAAATAAATAAATAATGGGCTGAGGGTGCAGCCCAGTGGTAGAATACTTACAATAGTTTGTGTGAGGCTCTGAGTTCAACCCCCAAGTATTTCCCAAAAAAATTATAAAAACCAGTAAATACTTCTTAGTGTACTTGAGTGGTGCTATGGATCCTAGTAAGTTTCTTCTGCAATAGGACCTGCTCCCAAGTAGAGTGTTGCCAAAGGTAGTAGGACCCCTGGGTAGATCCCAAATGCTGCTACCAAACTTATTGTGCCTCAGTGCAGAGTTGGTCTGCTGGTGCTGCAAGTTTATGTAAAAAATGTAAATGAGGCTGCTAATATAATGTACCTTCTGCTCCTCAAAGGCTCACTATCCTCATGAATTTTTTGCAAGTACTACTTATATTAAATATATACACCTGGAAGAAGAAAAAATATTTTGTGTTTCATTTTGATTTGAGTGTCAGCAAAGATAAATCTAAGTTGCAGCTTCTTTTTGTTGTTATGCATGTTGACAGTAGCATTTCTGTTTCCTTCACCATTTACCATTTTTCTTGATAAGCTGGTTTGGAGGGTTTTATTTTCAAAAAATAATTACAACACTGTCTTCTGTTCCATCATCTTTAAATATGGAAAAGTGATACTCTGACTTCTGAGGCTGGGTCATATAAGGCTATGCATGTCTGCCTTGTTCACTGGAAAACTTGGGGTCCGTGCTGAGCCCCCATGTAAAAAGCTTTCACTACTCTGAAGTTGGCATGCTGTGGGGTAACCCATGCCATAAGGAAAGAACATGCTTAAGGTACCTTTCTGATAGACCCAGCTTATGACCATTTTAGTCTTCTGAGATGAAGCTCGGATACTGTAGAGCTAAGAAAAGCCCAAGCTGGTATGTCCTATCTGAATTTCTGCCTCACAAAACCTGTTAGCATAATAATCTTCTTCTTACCACTAAGTGTTCAAATAAATTGTTATGTAGAAATAAAAACTGGAATAGCTTTGATTACCAGAACTGAATCTCTACCATAATTTTTGGACTGAACAGTGGACAGAACCTGGAAGGGCTTTGAATAGAAGAAACCTAACAGGTTTCAAGGAGGCTATTGGGGCTTTAAAAAAGTTAAGAAAATTGTTATTGGAAGATGAGGTACCTTTATTATATATTGTGACAGAAATTTGGCAAACTTGGTATTGCCATAGTATGGAAAATTAAAAGTGTACAAAGTGAACTAAGAAATAAGACTAAAGAGATTTCCAAGAGAAATGTAAATCCAAACTGGTATTTTCTTATGATCTACAGATGGACAAAATGAACCTTAAATTTTTGGCTTTTGGTTTATAAGAAAAATTTAGACAAACCAAAGAATCAGAACTTTCTGCATTTAAAAATATTTTTTTCTCATTCCTAGCCACTCCAGATGGCAAAATGTCCTCATTTTAAAAATTTTCCCAGGGCAAAAGATCAATCCCATGGTGCTGATAGGAAAACACCTTTAGAAAAAGATGAGATTTGCATGTGGCTGTAAAACCCTTTGCTAAGACCTTAGAGATATTTTAGGTGGTTTCTTACAGACACTTGATAGGCAAAAAGGCTTTTTATAAGCTTAGAGGAGCTCTTAAGAGTTGAGAATATGGCAAAGAAGAACTTAATTTCATAGATTGTATAAGAATTTTATCTGTGTGGACTATACCTTGATCCACAGGAAGCTCACATAGGTTTTAAAATACTTGTATCAAGTTTTACTGAATACATGTAGTAAAAAAGAAGAGAGGTCTTTCAGTGGCCAAAGTCTAATGACCGAGAAGCAGGTAGAGACTATTACTCACATGAAATGTGATGAAAGAATGACTTGGAAGATGAAACCAAAAGCTTAGATAATGGAGCCAAGAGCAATAGAGAACAATTTCCAGGAATTAGGACGAAGACGTACTCCTGGAACTGGCAACATATCCCTGTGAACCAGTGACTGCTGTATACCTTCTGGCTTTCCTTTGTTTGAATGAGAATGTCTGTAGGAGTTCCTCTATGCTTGTCCCACAATTGTGTGTTGGATGTTTGTGGACTAATCTGTCACTTTGTTTTATAGGTCTTCAGATCAAGATGAAGTGTACTTGAAGAACATCTGGAGAGCAGTATTTGTAAGTGGGCCTGATGTGCATGATAAGATCCAATACTTTCTCATGACATTGTAATGATCTAAGACTTTGGAGGTTTTGGGACACAGTATAGTACATTTTCTCTCTCTCTCTCTCTCTCTCTTTTTGAGACAGGGTCTTGCTCTGTAGCCCAGACCAGACTTGAACTCATGTTCCTCCTACCTCATTCTCCCAAGGGGTAGGATTACAGGTGTGCCACCACACCTGTTGAGGATTTCTGTGGTTAGTGGACACACTATGTCAGATTATATTTTCCAAAGATCGTCACAATATTTCCCATCCTACATGTTCTTATCCAATGTGACCTTGCCACTCCACACTCTGTGGTTACCATTCCCTTGGATCTGGGAAGGCTTAGGACTGCTTTGATCAATAGTACATGTGACCTTACATGACTGGGTAATAAAAGGTGATGCAGCTTTCATTTTTTTTTTTTTTTGTCTGGAACATTTGGAGGTGGTACTGTAGATCAGCAGTCAAGAAATACAACTACCTGATACAGCCAAGCTCTGAGAAACCCAAGCCATATGAGGAGGCTTTCGTATAAGGATTCCTGTGGGCAGTACCAGACCCAGCAGTTGAGCTGTCCTTACTGAGGCCACAGGCATTGTGGGAGATAAACTAACTTCATCATGCCCCATCCAGTTCCTAAACTACAGGATCCATCAACTTAATAAGACAGTTGCTTTATATACTAACCTTTGAGATAGTAACTAGAACAACTGAATAACTTATAAAACTCATAAAATTCACTAGTTGTGTTAGTACAGTAAGCTAAAGAGACTTAGTAATACGAAATATTATGCCTAGTGACTTGTCTGTAGCCATAGCATCCTGGTATCTGATTCTACCTGATCTCAGAAGCTAAACAGGGTTAGCTTGGTTAGTCCTTGGATGGAAGACTGTGTGGGAATACCAGGTGCTTCAGGCTAGGATGAAGGACCTGACCTGACAATCCACTCTTGAAACAATCCACCATTGAAAACCCTATGAATAGTAGAGAAGCACTGCCAATAGTGCCAGGCATGACACAGTGTTGGGGAATGTTTTCATTCTGTTGTACTTAGGGTTGCTAGGAGTCCGACCTGACTTGATGGCACATAACAATAACAACAACAACAACAACAGTAGCTTTTTTATTTACTTGGTTTTGAGATACTTAAGTTGAAGTGAGATACTAAGTCTACCAAGTGGCTATGACTGAAATCTAGATAGTGGGTATGCCATTGGACATAGGTATGCACTGGTTTATTAGTAACATTTCATTTGATTTGTATTTTGTTGTACTTGTTTAAAAACCTCAAATATTCAGTTTATTTCATGTTAAATATATAGAACATGCTTCATCTTGCCTCTGTATTTTACACATACTAGATATGAGATAAATGCATGTTGTTTAACTGAATATTAGGAGTTGTCATATTTTTAGAGAGCATACTTCATGGGTTAAAAATAATGAGAAATTGCTATAGATATCTTAGTAAGTAGGGATTGTATGCACAGATATTAACCTTTTCAATAAGACAGCCTGTCTCTTAAGGAAACTTATTCATTTCCTGGTAATATACACATCTAATTTGAATATTGTACAAGTCATATATACTATAAGGTAGAGATTATAGATAAAAGAGCAAATTTTCCCAGCAGTTAAGAATGCTTCTATAATTTCTGGGGGAGATTTTACTGACATCTAGTGGTATTCAGTTCTATATGTTAAAAATTCCTTTTAGTTTGTTTCAATTCTATTAGTCTTTCCATAGTGATTTTCTGTTAATTTTTTAAAACTTCTTTTTAAGTAAAAAGACATATCAGATGCCTAAAGTGAGAATACCAGTTTTTTGAGGATGGAGGATATTTTACAATTATTTTATATAATTTGACATAACTGAATAAATGTGATCACACCCTTCATTATTAAGTACAGACTTTTTCCTGTGATTTTTATTTCCTTTATTTGTTTGGGGCCACCCTTCCATTCCATTCTCCATTCACATAATTTCTCTGTCCCTGCCATAAGGTAGGGCATAACAACATCCTAGATTTCCTATATATGCTGGTAATTCAAGGTATGGATGAATGAATTCTCTAAACATAAAAATTCAATGTGTACCTTTTTGTAGTGTTATAGAAAAAAATCCTATAGCTGTACTACTGTAGTGTCCAATCCTGTCAGCTCTCAGAAGCTAAACAGAGTTGGGCCTGGGTAGTACTTGGATGGGACACCACCTGAGAAGACCTGGTGCTGTAGGCTTGGGAGAAGGACCCGGCAACCCACTCCCAAAAAACAATGATTGAAACCCTATGAAAATCAGAGAAGCACTAATACTGTTTTATCTGTTGTATGAAGGGTTGCTATGAGTCAGACACTAACTCAACAGCACCTAGCAACACCAATAGAAAAATAAAATATTTTTATGCATTTTTCCCTTTGCCACTTTGCATAATTCTTAGAAATCTAAGATAATGTATTTCTACTAATTAAGTACATGCATACTATTTAAAACTACAGATGTATTTTAATTTCATTTTCAGCTATTTTTCTACTGATCACTATTCATCTTTTCAGGTATTTTTTTGTCACCTTGAATATAGCCACAGTACACGTCTATGCATATTTATCCTTGGGTGGAGGAACTCTGTTTCTCCAAGATAGATTTTTTTCAGTGAAATGGCTGAGAAAAAGAATGAAATAATTTAAATAGATGTTACCATGTTGCTGTAAAGGCAGCTGAAATGTGTATGATCAATGTATGAAAACATTTTCTTCCTACATCACCATTAGTAGATTTTAAACCTTTTTTTAATTACAAACTTTTTTTTTCAGTACTGGGGAGTCAAACCCCAGGCTTGACACACACTTTGCAAGCATTCTACCACTGAGCAGCAACACCAGCCCATTTTTTACTCTTCCGTCTTGAGACAGAGACTTGTTAAGTTATGTAGGCTACTTCTGGCCTCTAGCTGGATATCCTTCTGCTTCCGCCTCCTAGGTTGCTGGTATTAAAGGCTTACAACACCATGTCAGTCTGATTTTAGACCATTTTAAACATTTTTTTCTGCATGAGAAGTATAAAATGATTATCTTGAGTTTCCTGATTACTAGAGAATTTTAACAATATTTTATGCATTTATTCTTTGAACTTTCTAATTTTAACTTTTGCTCTTCATATAAGATAATAGCCCCTTGTTTCTCTATGTTGAGCAAATAATTTGAGAAGGTGGACTTCATGAAGAAGAACATGGCCTCAGGATTGGAAGATGGCTCATTAAAAACCTGCGTCATGCAGATGACACACTCTGCTTGCTGAAAGCAAAGAGGATTTGAAACATTTACTGATGAAGATCAAAGAACACAACCTTCAGTATGGATTGCAACTCAAGAAAACAAAATAAAAATCATTACAACTGGGTCAGTAAGCAACTTCATGATGAATGGAGAAAAGATTGAGGTTGTCCAAGGTTTGCTTTACTTGGTTCTACAATCAACACCCATGGAAGCAGCAGTCAAGAAATCAGAAGATGCATTGCATTGGGAAAAGCTATTGCAAAAGACCTCTTTATAGTGCTGAAAAGTAAAGATGTCACATTGAAGATGAAGGTGCACCTGACTCATGCTATGGTATTTTCAGTTGCATCATATGGTTGTAAAAACTGGACATTGAATAAGGGAGACAGAGAATTGATGCTTTTGAATTATTGTGCTAGAGATGAATATTGAATATACCATCGACTGCCAAAACAACCAATAGATCTGTCCTAGAGGAAGTGCAATCAGAGTGCTCTTTGGAATCAAGGAAGGCTAGACTGTGTCTAATGTATTTTGGACATGTTGTCAGGAGGTCTCAATCACTGGAGAAGGACATCATGTTTGGGAGAGTATCAGGTCAATGAAAAAAAGGAAGACCATCAACTAGATGAATTTACACAGTGTTGGCAACAATGGGCTTAAACATAAAAAAGATCGTGTGTCCAGTACAGAATCAGGGAGTGTTTCATTCTGTTGTACATAGAGTTGCTATGAGTCAGACCCAATTCCATGGCACCTAACAACAGTTCACTTCCCCAGAATGGTTTATTGATAAAGGTCATTCTTGTTTCTCTGCGCTTTTGTATCCTCTTGGGCATTAATTAAGGCTTTCTGTAGGCATGGTCAGCTTTCTGAACTTTGTTTCTTTTATTGGCAATACATATAGTAAGCCAATACCACATTGCCTTAATTGCTGTAGCTTTATACTAATTTTTGATATTTGCCAATGTAAAATCTACTAGCTTCTTTTTATCCTTTAAAATTACCTTGGCTCTTCTTCCCTTTTTTATTTTTTATAAACTCTTAAATTAGCTTTTCAACTTTCAATTTTACTTCATTGACTCTACAGATCCTTTAATGAATTATAGCTTTATGATAATCAGTTTCCCAGTTCATGAATCTGATGTGTTCTTACTTTTAGATGTCCTTTAAACTTTCTTTTAAAATACTTCATACTTTAAATATAGCAATTTTGTACACCTTTGATGTATTCCTAGTTATTTGATGCTTTAGATGCTATTGTTGGTATAATTTATAAAATTTTATTTTAATTTACTGATATATAAAATTGCAAGTGGCTTTTGTACGTTGTTGTTGTTAGGTGCCATCAAATTGGTCCAAGGAAGCTCTTAATTTAATGCTTGTGTCCTTTGGCATAATCCCACTGGTTCATTTTTGAGCACTTTGGTTTCTTGTACCGCAAGATACTCCAGCCCTGGAATCAGCCACTTCTCTGAAGAGCTCTGGTACCTTTTATTTGAGAATGATATTAGACACAAAGCTTTGGGTGCTAGGTGAGTACATTCATTTTTACTTCATTTTCTTTAACTGCTTTTGATTTATTATACTGTTCTTTTCTGACTTCTTGAGATAGTTGGATGTTACGTTTTTATTATCTTTCATTTAACATTTTATGTTTATATTTCTTTGAATTATGAATTATGCATCAATAATGTCAGTTACTTTCCCAAAATTGGCCTTCACAAGTTATTTTTCATTATTTCCTGCAAACTTCATTCCACAGTCATCAGAGAATATACTTGAATAATTTATATTCTTTCAAATTTGTTGGGACTTTCTTTGTAAGGGAGGTATAATTAATTTGTTAATATTGTATGCATAGTTGAAAGACTGTACTGTGTGACTCTTGGGTGCAGTATTCCAATGTACCATATAGGTCATTTTGTGTGTGTGTGTGTGTGTGTGTGTGTGTGTGTGTGTGTGTGGTACTGTGGGTTGAACCCAGGGCTTTGTGCTTGCGTGCTTTCCAAGTGCTGTACCACTGAGCTGCACCTCCAAGCCATTTTTTGTTTTTACTTTTTGAGACAAGGTCTCACTAAATTATGCAGACTGCCTCTGGTCTTGAACTTGTGATCCTCCTGCCTCTGCCTCCTGAGCCACTGGGATTACAGCCATGTGCCCCTGCCCTGGGCAGGTCATATTTGTTAACTGTGCTGGTTGAGTATTTTACATCCTTAATTTGGATCATTCAGAGTTTTGTATCAGATAATGAGAAGGGAGGGGCTGGGATTTAGCTCAGTTGGTAGAGTGCTGCGCTGCATTCTCTGAGGTCCCCAGTTCAATTCCCAGCACTGCAAAAAATGGGAGAAGGACCTGGCAATCCACTCCCAAGTCAATCCCGAAACAGCCAGCCATTGAAAACCCTATGAGGGTCGCTATGAGTCGGATACCGACTCGATGGCACCTAACAACAACAACAACAATGAGGAGGGTATATTATAGTCTCACTTTGATTATGGATCTATCCATTTTTCTTTTCTTTTCTTGTCCTTGTGATCAAATACCTGAGAGAGACAATTTAAGGGGAGTAATTATATTCCTTGGTCATGGTTTCAGAGATTTCAATCCATCATGATGGGCAGGTCAGAATGGAGCAAAACTGTTTGACTCATGGAATCTAGGAAGCAAATTGGAACAGAGCAGTAACAGAAAGGGGCCAGGGCAAGATACATCACCCAGGGACATCCCCCAGTGACCTGCTTTCCTCAACCAAGCCCTACCTTCCACCACTTCCCAATAGTCTATTCGAAATTTGAACCCATATAGGGGTTAAACCGTTTATTAGGTCAGAGCCCTCATGGTCTGATCTAATCTTCTTAAGAACTGACCTCACAGACACACCCCGAGGTGTGCTTTACTAATCTCTCAGACATTTCTCAATACAACCACGATGACAAGATTGACCACCATGGTTATAATGTTTATATGTTTTGAATCTATGTCTCCAAGTGCATACACATTTTCATTGTCATAGCCACCTGCTAGTTAGACCCCATTATCATAAAAGGCGGCTTTTAAAAAATATTTCTGCTATTTACCCCTTTTTTAAGTTTTGAAAACACTTTGTCACAGAAAAATACAACAGATAATGTATAACATCCTTATGCCACTCCCTAGAACTTATGCTGGTGTTTTGTTATATTTCCTTCAGAGGAATATTACAGACATAATTGTACCCTCCCAAGCCCCACTCCTCCTGGCCAGAAGCAGAATTTCGGTTTCTGTCTCTCAGTTATGAGAAAAGGAAGATAACTTTCCAAGTCTGACTGTGAGTTTGTTTATTTCTCATTTTAATTCTGTCTTTATAGATTGCTTCCTATATTTTGAAGCTTTGTTAATAGGTCCATACCGTTGGCTGTGGTATAAATTGGGGATACAATTTTTATTTTTGAAGAGCAATGGATGATTTTGCTAGGACAATTTATTAAATATTATATCCTCTCTATGTAGAATTCAACTATAATCAACGCAGTATATTAAATCTCATGTATTCTGAAATCTATTTCTAGGTTCTCTTTTTGACAACGCTAGTCTACCTGGATAGAACTGGATATCTTCATGGTATTAAGTTCTCTATTCCATGAGTATAAAAACTTTTAATTTTTTTCTTTTTACTAGTAAAGTTGGCCTAAAGCCACTAGGTCTTTAAATAATATATCAGTTTTATTTTTATGCAGGCTTTTTTGCTATCCAAAATCCAAATGTCATTTCTGTTTTTTTTTTTTTTTTTCTTCTTTGTTTCTATGCTGGAGGGTTGAACCTGGGCCTTGTACATGCTAGGCAAGGAATCCACCACAGAGCTGCACCTCCAGTCTTGCTTGTTATTTTTTGTTTTGAGACAGAGTCTCCCTAAATTATGCTGGCTGGCCTCCGGCCTCTAGCCTGTAATCCTCTTGCCTCAGCCTCCCAAGTAGCTTGGCTTATAGGTGTGTGCCATAGTGCCCCACTCACACTCCATATTGTTTGTATTCTTTCTCCTCATACTTTGTTGCTTCCTATGGGGGTAGGGAGAGACAGGGTCTTACTATGTAGCCCAGGATGGTCTTGAATTTGAACTTGTAATCCTCCTGCCCTAGTCTCCTGTAAGTGCTAGGATTACAGATTTGTGCAATCACATAGGACTCTTGTTTTCCTGGAATATTGTTCTTCACGTAAATTTATAGGTAATTGTCCATTCTAGGGAAAAAATCTTTTGATGTTTTAATAAAAACTATATTTATCTACAATACAAAAGTATGTGTCTTATTTTGGAGAACTGGTTATTTTCGTGGTATTAAGTTATTCCTTTAATGAATGTAGAAACTTTAGATTTTCTTATTTGAAGAGTTGATACAAAAAAAGTTCCACTACTGCTTTGTTTTCCTATATTAGGTTGTGCATTTAATACATCAACTTTATTTTTATGTAGGTTTTAACCTTTTCAATGACATTTATTTTACCTATTGAAATGGAATCTTTTCCTTATTTCTACTTTCAAGTGATTTTTGCTGTGGTAAAGAAAATATTTTTTGTGTATGTATGTTTTGTATTTTAATCAATGTCTCAAATAATGACAATAATATAATAATTCTACTTCTGATTTTTAGGGGCTGGGATTTAGCTCAGCTGGTAGAGCACTGTGCTGCAGTCTCTGAGGTCCCGAGTTCAATTCCCAGCACCATAAAAATGGGAGAAGGACCTGGCAATCCACTCCCAAGGCAATCCCGAAACAGTTAGCCATTGAAAACCCTATGAGGGTTGCTATGAGTTGGATACTGACTCGACAGCACCTAACAACAACAACAACATTTCTGATTTTTAAAAACTTCCTGGTTATAATATCACCAGTAAAAGAAATATCTAAATATATTCTTTACACTTATTTACTTTTCTCATAGCATATGTTGAAATTTCCAAGAATGAAGAAGAATATTGTTCATGCACATTACTCTAGTTATTCAAGTAAGTAGAAAAGCAGTCATTTTTAATATATAGAACATTTGCTATTGATTGTTTTGATATATAGTTTAATTTAACTAGTTTTTTTTCTTCCTTTGATTTTTGCTTAGTTTTTATTAAAAGAGTTGCCAAGTGGGGCAGGTGAGTGGAAAATGAGATGGTGAAAATGAGCAAAGTACACAATATGATTGTATGAAAATACCATAATGAAGCTTATTGTATTGTACAGTAA
>VMDO01023943.1:0-30588 GCA_007922755.1 Pedetes capensis
GAGGGAAGCCCAGGTGATTGACCCATGAAATCCCAGCTAGAGGTACTACTGTTCCCAATGGGAACCACCTGAACTGAAGCCATCAGGAAACTAGGAAACAAGTCAAGGAAATAAATTACCCATTAGGTTAGCCTCAGCAACCACAACATCTATAACAAAAGCAAATCTCATAACCATACAATATTTTAAATTAATTAATGTATCACATGACAGGGGTCAACCTATCTTTAAAGTCTTAATTTAATCCATCACTTCTTTCAAGTTGTATTTATGTGTAATGCTTCATTCTTATGTGACCTAAAATCCAGTGATGACGACATTCATCACTATAATTAACACTAAACAGACTTGACTTTTTTCTTTTCCTTTCTGGTTAATCATTCATACCTTCATTTTCTTACTGCTTCCCAGAGCAAAAGTTATATCATAAAATAGTGTAGCAATGTCATTTAGCTTCCAGAAACACAACCTTCTAGTTGTAAATTTGAAGCAGCTGGTTTTATGTTTTGTTCTGTAGAAGAAGACAGAACGATTTACTGATGAACTAAAGTAAAAGTTAATAGAGTTGCATTATCCTTGCCTCAAGTGGCCATTTCCCAATGGTCCATATGGTAGCACAAACTTTCGGGTGAAAAGACAACCTTCATTCATCAGCAGCTGTAGGAATGACAACTCCCCCTGTTCCCTCCCCGCCCAAAAAAACCCCCCTGGCATCTCAGAAATTTGCTTTTGGGAGAAATCTGATGCCAAGTACTGGTTAAAAACCATAAAGTCTCCTATAATGCAGGATTGCAGGGGAACATGCTCAGAAAGTTCTTATATTCTTTAAAATCATAAGCTTTAAAATCATAAGCTAAATTATAAGCTAAATCATAAGCTAAAATCATAAACTTTAAAACCATAATGTCTGAAACACTTGAAAGCATGGTGAAACTCACAATTCATTTTTTCTCATGTCTTTAGATCATAATGACTTCATCTTGAAATTCAATAAAACATTTGTACATTCAGCAAAATGTCTCCATTGTTAATATTTCTGCTTCACCAAGAACGCTCTCTTTGGAAAGAGAATCTAGAATCAGAAAGTCAGGAGGGAGGCATTTATGACCCAGAGCCTGCTTGAAAGTGGTTGAGATATTTTAAACCCATCTGCACTGTATGATTGCTTCTTGCTCAAAAAAAAAAAATCTTTTAGCAAAAAACCATTGGGTTGGGAGAGAGCCTTCCATATTCTTGAGCACATGACCTTCTGAGCCACTACACAGTATCTATTATTGTTCACAAGAAAACTCTATAAGGACATACTTCATTATTATTGAATCCCAGGCTGAATTCCTGGATTGGAGAAATGTCAGCAAATAGGATAAACAATGAAGGATCTTTCCCAGAATTTGGATGCAGAAAGGCCAATACTTAGCTAAAGTGCTAAATTTCCACTGGCACTTCCGAGGACCTGAAATGTCCATGTGCTCCAAGTGTAGGGATTGTGGAATCTACCTTTGCCTATGCTGATCCTGGCCACCTATCAAGAGCTACAATCTCCCATGGCAAGTTTTAGCTCAGCCACATCTAGAACAAAGGGAAGCAGACCTGGTGGTTAGTTGGGTGCTCTAAGATCGCTAATGTTAATGAGCTAAAAATGGGATATTGGGGATGAACAGATACTGACATCCATGCCCAGTAAGCTGAGCATCCTTACTTTGTCTCCACTGGTGGATCCTCCCTAACTGCCTCAGTTTCTCGCTGTGTGGACACTGGCTCAGCCCTGTGTGTGAATCTCTGTTATCTACCTAGATGGGTCTTGTTGGAAACACGATGTAGGCATTTGTTTGTGGCCAAGACCTGCATCTGTCCAAGAGCTCTTGCTGGTCTTCACACTTCATTCTCTTAGACACTCTGGAACTGATCTGCAGAGGGATTGCTTACCGCCACATAGGTTTTCCTTGCGTGAGCTGGGGAGACAGGCTGGAAGTCATTCCCACAGGCAACAGTGTCAATGGTGCCCTCTGCACTGGGCCTTGTTGAAGCTCGGGCTATCCACCGAGCCATGCTTCTAAGCCTGCAGCCATACCACTGTGGCATCTAATCCCATTCAGATCTCAGAAGCTAAGCAGTTTCAGGCCTTGGATGGGAGACCGCCTGGGAACACCAGGTGGTGTAGGCTTGGGAGAAGGACCAGGCAACCCACTCCCAAAAAACAATCAGCGATTGAAGACCCTATAAATAGCAGAGAAGCACAACAATAGTGTTTCATCTGTTGTACATAGAGTTGTATGAGTCGGACACCGACTCGGCAGTACCTAACAACAACAATACTCCTAAGGTCATTGAGATCATAGAGTGATTCTCAGATGAAGCTGACATTCTCTTCTAGTTAGTTTCTTCTCAGCCATTGCTTCTGGACTTCACTCCTTGTGCTTATGATATTCTTTACTTCTTTCCAGCCTTGAAGCCAGGACTCTACTTTATGACTCAACCTAATCTCACTTAGCTTACTAAAACCAGCTGCAGAACTGAAAGTCAGGGAGGGAGAGAAAATAGTTAGAATGTGAGAAATTGGGTGTAACTCTTGTTCCAACAGAAGACAGTTGCAGGGGATCACAGGACAACTCTGACCACAAAAAATGTCCCTGCAGTGAATGTGCACTGAGAAGCCTGGTGCCATGATGCACCCTTGTGATCCAGAGACTTGGGAGGCTGGCAAGTTCAAGGCCAGGGATTAGCCTTTGCACTTTAATGAGACCTTGTCTTAAAATAGAAAGTAAAACTGTGGATGAGGTGCAGCTCTGGTAAAGCATTTGCCTAGCATGCATGAGGCTTTGCGTTTAACCCACTACTAAAAAAAAAAAAAAAAAAAAAAATCTCATTGAGAGGAAACTATACTTACAGTGCTTTGATGGCATGTGTCTGTTCAATGGTAATTAGAAAAATGAGTAGTAAAGGAAATGGAAATGTGTATACTTTACAGATTTAAACAAAAATAGCTTGTTCTTTAGGAACTAAAATTATCCACATTGTTCTGAGTGCTTGGGAGCACTGCCCTTGCACATCAGCTTTATTCTCTCAGGATAAGGTCAGTGCACCTTCTAGCACTGCAGTCCATGCCACAGACTCTGCTGCTAGGCAGCCTTGGTTCAAATCCCACTTCTCCCATCTGCCAGTTTTGTGATCTTAGGCAATTCTTATTTTCTATATTTTAGTCTCTGCTTTTTGTATTTTGGAATAGTAATATTATTTTAGAGAGTCGAATTTTAAAATACTGCAGCCCACAGTGCTTGCTGCCCCTACATGCTAAGAAGGGTTAACCTAGACCACTCTATAATTATGCTTAGAGTGTTTATTTGTGGAATATCTGCTTCTTATTAAGTATGGAGTTTACCACAGAATGTAAGGTTGTAAATTTAGGACTTTTTATTGTTGAAAAGATATGCATAACAGAATTTAGCATTTTAATCATTTTAAAGTATACAACTCAGTCAAATTAAGTATGTTTTTGATTACAGTAACCGTCACTACTATCTAGTTCTAGAACTTTCTTATCATCCCAGATGGAAACTCTATACCTACTAAATAATTACTCCTCATTCCTCCTTCTTGTAGCTCCTGGCAACCACATACCTGCATTTTGTCTCTGTACATGTGCCTATTGTGGATTTTCATGTAAATGGAATCGCATCTGGACTTTTGTGTCTGGATCTTTCACTTAGCATAATGTTTTCAGGGTTCATCCATGTTGTAGCATGGATCAGTATTTCATTCCATCTCAAGCTGAATGTCATAGCCATAGCACCCTAGCATCCAATCCTGCCTGATCTCAGAAGCTAACCAGGGGCAGCCTGGTTAGTCTTTCAATGGGAGACTGCCTGAGAATACCAGATGCTACAGGCTAGGGAGGAAGACCTGGCAATCCACTCCTGAAATAATCCACCATTGGAAAACCTGTGAGTAGCAGAGAAGCCCTGACAATAGTGCTGGGCATGGCACAGGGTTGGAGAGTGTTTCATTCTGCTGTGCATAGGATTGCTGTGAGTTGAACCTGACTTGAAGGCACCTAACAACAACAACAACAACACAAGGCTGAATCATAATCTACTTTACAGCTATTTTCCATTTTGTCTATCCATTCATTCATTGGTGGATATCTGGATTGCTTACACTTTTTGGTTTTTGTGAATAGCACTGCTGTGAACATTTATAAACAATTTTTTTTGTTTGAACACTTGTTTTCAATTCTTCAGAATATACAGGTATATCAATAATATTGCTGGGTCATACGGTAATTCTACACTTAACTTGTTGAGGAATGGTCATATAATGCCAAATAACAATGTCCTGACCCTTATAATGTCCAAATTGAAAAAGAATGCTATCATATTAATAGTAAAGGAGATGTATCTGAATAGTGGCATCATAGTCATTTTTCTGGTCGTCAGATTACACAGATGAAGAACCACCCTTGGAAATAGTACTCAAGTCAGGGTCAATTCTGATAACGTAAATGACTACATATCATTGTAGAAAAGGGTTATTGTGGCACACTTGTTCATATTTTTAGATTAATTTCAATTTTGTTTCTAATACTTCCAAGAATTTAGCCAATAATCCCCTAAAGTGGAAATAATATCAATTATAAAATTTCCTTAAAATTGAACTTTACTTTAAATGACTGTATTATACTGTTTTTACCTCTCCAGTGAACTTTTGGCATACACCAGAAAAAATGCAACCTCCAACAACAGTGCTGAGTCTGACTCAGCTCTGGGAAGAAGGACTTGACGTTGTACTTACCCAGTCACAAAACCCTCTGGGGAAGATCACTGGTAAGAACTCAGCATTTTCCTACCATGCACTCTTGATGCTCACCAAATACAAGTTAGATGTCCAAACAGTAAGGATACAAAGTAGTCAATATCATCACAATCAGAGATAAATTCGGTATACTTTCATAGAAGCTAGCAGAGTTTGTAGACACACAAGTGATTTTGGAATTCATATGAATTTTAAATCAAATACATACTTTTTTTTGCATGATACTAACATAGTTGATTTCTGGCAATGATACAGAGTCACTTTGTGGTCACATTCAGTCAGTGGAATCCCATATGTTATAAATAAATGTTTGGCTCTAAGGAGTGGGGATTTATCAAGAGTTAGTGCAGGGGCAAATAAAGCAGGCAAGTTGTGATCCCCTGCAGGTACCATTCCATGTGCTACCAATTACTTTGAAATTCTGCCAAATCATAACAGTAACCAGATTTGGGGAACAGAAAATTTGGGGAGATTTTATTATTAAATTCCACTAAGATGGGCCTGTTTACATTTTTTCTCCTGGAGGAAGGAAGGACGAGCCTAAGATAGTATGTATATGACTCATCCGTCTCCTTGCTCTCTCCAGTTGGCAGGGTTACGATCTTCTGGCCTGGCTGCCACCCAGTGGCCCCAAGAGAGGAGAGTTCTATGTCTCTGCCAAGAGGAGTGACTGTGTCTGATAGGATGGTGGTGGGTGCATGGCGCCTCCACGGAGAGCACATCAATTGTATCCAACTCTCTGAAGCTCTTCCTGGAGGTGGCCTTTAGCAAGTCCTAATGAAGCCTAGCTTTCCCAAGATGTCCATCTTCTATTCTAAGCAGATTTTATAATCACATGGCTGTCCTGAGAAAGTTAGTTGTTCCATTCAGTGCTTCTAAATGAGGTTCACTGACTAGAAAGCAACTAATTCTATGCAGGCAGTTCTGAGGATATGCCATGAATTCAGAAGCCAAGTTCAGAACATAATTCTATACTCAGTTCTGCAGGACACAAGGATGAATGACAGCTTGAGGAAGGTTTTTATATATATTGTCAATTGTATAAATCCTGAAAAATCTTACAGATTACCCTCCATTGAGGGAGTTGCTGTAGCAATGTGGATAGGCAGTGAGTTTGAGAAAGTCTGAGTTCATTGTCATCCTGCAGTGGGGAAGGTCTAATAAGACCACCATGTTGTTATGTGGTTGTTAGGTGCCGTCAAGTTGGACCCGAGTCACAGTGACCCTATCTACAACAGAACGAAGCACTGCCCAACACTGTGCCACACACATGATCTTTTTATGTTGAATCCAATGTTACCGCCACTATGTTTCTTCTTATTTTGAGTCATGCCACATCAGCAAAAAGAGATCCCAGGGGCTTTACTCCATTCCCAACATTAAGGCCAACTCTACTTTGAGGAGGCAATTCTTCCCCAGTCATTTCTTGAATTCCTTCCAGGCTGGGCAGGCTCATTTTCCAGCACTATATTGGACAGTGTTTCTCTGCTATTCATAGGGTTTTCAATGGTAATTGCTTCAAGAGTGAGCTGCCAGGTCCTTCTCCCTAGTCTGTCTTAGTCTAGAAGCTCAACTGAAACCTGTCCACCATGAGTGGCCCTGCTGGAATCTGAAATACCAGTAGCATAGCTTTCAGCATTACAGTAGCACGCAAGCCCCCACAGCACGACAAGCCTACAAGACATCTGAGGTGATTGCATCACCACAGTTAACAAAAAGTTTGGAGATTTACCAAGAATGTGGTGGTGAGATGGGCACTGTAACCACAAAATGACTCATTAAAAGTCATACAATTTAAAAGAGATATTAGAAATACATGACTATAAAAAAAGAGCAGTGTAAGGTCAAGTGACAAATGAAGAGTACCGGGAATCACTGCGGACAGAGGAAGTAAGACTTGCTGTAGCCTTGATGAATGGTGAACCTAGAGAGACAGAGGGAAGCACACGGGGGATGAGAATGCCATGTCCCACAGGGCAGTGTTGGTTTGAAAGGCTGTGGCATCATCTTGAGTCCAGGGCCAACTCCTAATCCAGACATCTATTGGCTACGGTACCTTCGAAAGGTGATTTGATTTTCTCAGTCTATTTTCTCATTCATAAATTCATTATTACTGCACTACAATCTTTTCATCAGAATTAAGTGATATAAATTATTCATTTATTCTTTTATAAATATCATTATGTACTTTAAACATTTACAGGACATTTAGCTGTTCTTACTACTATTAAGTTTATCCATTTGGAAGGAACAAGCATCCCTGTGGGAAATTACTGGAGACTGAAACCAGAGAGACAAGCTGGATCCAGACCCAAAGAACAGGTGCCACCAACTTATAAGCCATCAATAATGACAATGGAAAGGTAAATAACAAAAACCAAATGGTGGCATGTTTCTATTATGTATAATATGTGGTTTTTGTTCAATAATTTATAGGTAATTCCCTATTTTCCTGTTTCTTTTTTTAAAAAAGAGGGTAGGAGTTCACTTAAGAAGAAGGTGGCCAAAACAGAAGCTGTAAAAGCCAAATCCCAGACATCCAGGCAACAAATGTTAGCTTGGTCTGTATAAAGGCTTGGGTCTTTTAAACAGAAAAAAAAAAAATTAAAAGGAGTTCAGTATAGTATAGACAAAGACTCATAAGAATTTTCAAAAGTTCCTTCTTTCAACATGCATTTACCAAGTTCTACAGGACAACTTCTAAATACACAGCATATACAAAAGATGTCCTACCTATTTTGCCTAGTGGAGGAGGAAAATAAAAAGGAATACACAAAAATAAAAATGGTATAAGTTGTAGAAAAGAGAAAAAAGAAAGCAACAACAGGAAAACCCCTCACACAACACTATTGTTGTTGTTGTTAGGTACCTTGGGGTCAGTGTCTGACTCATAGCGACCTCAAAGACCCTAGATACAACAGGCAAAACAGTATTGTCAGTGCTTCTATGCTATTCATAGGGTTTTTAATGGTTGATTGATTTTTGGGAGTGGGTTGCTGGGTCCGCCTCCCAAGCCTACAGTATCTAATGCTCCTAGGCGGTCTCCCATCCAAGTACTAACCAGGCCAGACCCTGCTTAGCTTTTGAGATCCCATGGGATCAGACGCCACAGGGGTATGGCTGCAGGAAAGTTGTAGAAAGAAGACAAAAGAAGGAAACAACAGGAAACCCCCTCACACAACACTATAGGGGCAGCTAATTTAGGCTGAGATGAAGGTCCAAAGGTGCTGCTCTGAAGAAGGCAAATTTGTGCTGAAACTAAGGACAAGTAGGAGTGAGCAAAGTGGAGAGTCGAGGACAAAGTGATCCAGAACTGAGCCCTGAGGCGGGAAGGGACCAGGGCAAGGGGGTTGCCATGGAGCAGGTGAGAGGAGAGGTGGACTGGGTCCCTTTCATGCAGTTCTCAAAGACCACATCAGACTTGGTAGTTTTCAGTGTTTTTTTTAAAGTGGTATAAATCTTGTGCATGATAGATAGCTCCCAAGATACTCTGGCTGGAGCGCCTCTAGAATCTCTTGGCAGCTCTTGGGAAAGAACTTTAAAAACAACTCTGGCAACAAGAGTAGTCTATTTCCCCAGCATACACAGAAGGATGACTTGCAAAAGACTCCCTAACTTCAAGAAATCACATTCACCAAAAGCAACTGAAATCAGATCCAGCGACTCAAGGAATGATGTGACTATACTGTGCTCCAAGAATACAAGGGCAATGAAGAGTGTGACAAAAGGTGGTAGGGTTCACTTTATTTCTGCTTTTAAAGATTATAACCTCTCCTCTCTGCTTGTACTACTCTGCACCTCACTGTGAGAGAGGCAGTCAAACTCTTCCTAGGACCCACATGGCAAATGTTCTCTATTTAAGCTCTCACCACTATTGCTGAGTTGGTCTTTCCCCAAATACAACCATTACTTAATGTAAAGCCAAACAGCAGGCTGGCTGTAGATGTCCTTGCAGAAGGTCCTGGGTATGCAGGTGCCCTCAGTACCAACACTGATGTAAAATCCAGTTGGTTAGAGAACCAGGTGCCACCATGAACAGGGAGCATCTAGTGACAAGTCATGGAAGAAATGCTCCATGCCAAGAAAGGTTCACAGGCTCTTGTATTTCATGTCTTTCTTAATCCATTTGGGGAGGAAGGGCTGCTGAATTGGATTTAATTTTATCTTCTGTTAAAACTGAAAATCAATAACCATCCCTCTCCCCCAAATACCTTGACCAATATTATATCCCTTTAAGTCAATGAAATATTCTCTGTACAATTGTTATAGAAAAGTCCAGAGCCCGTGGGTAGTGGGGTATTGGGACATGGTTTTTCTTTGACATTCCCAAAGAGAGCAGAGCAACATAAAGAATGAAAGGAATGTGCATGGGATAAAGAAATGCACACACAATGAACTGAGACAGGAGGGGGGAACATCAAAGAGAGGGAGAGGAGATAGGAAGATTTATTATGGGGAAAGGAAGTCGAATCAAAGGGCAGACAATCATGCCATGGTGGTAGTAAGGATCCAAGAAGTTTGAATGTTTTCCTTCTGAATAGATTACAGAGGATCTGATTATAACTGGTGTCTGCTGCAGGACAAAAGAGGGAACACTGTACAAAAGGTGTTCATCTCTACAAAATGATCAGCCAACACTGCATATTTTTTTCTCAGTAATTCTCCAAAAACACTCTTGGGAAAAGGAAAGGTAGTTACTGGCTCTGAGTTAGTGAAGCCAGTTATACGTGACCCTTAGGACCTTTGAAGTTTGCATCTGTCACTACCAAGCACATGGCTTCCTCACACACTCTCTTTGTCTGCTGGGCTCAAGCCAAGGGGCAAGGCATCTGCACAGCCCACCAGGTACCATAGCTCCAGCCTCCCCCATCTGCTCCTTCCTTCAGAGGATAGATACCTAAACATGCAAATCAGCACCTCAGAAGTCTTTCTGTCACTTCTTCTTTTCCAATTTTCTGCCCCTGCCACATGTGATAGAGCCTCATCAATGGATACTAGAAGCAATTCTGCCAATATCAGCAAATATTTCCTTAGGGTCTTATAAAAAATGCTGGAGCAGAATGCATTCAAAATAGCTTAACAGCAGTACAAATACTGGATATTTAACTACTAGTTATTATTGGCTCCAGTCTCTTCTTCCCGAAAACACTATGAATCCCAAAATACAGTTAGAGTCAGAACCCACTCCCTGGCTGCCACCACTCGAATTATGTACCTCAAGTTTTACAAGTGAACTAAGTATAGTACCTCAAACAGCGACCGGATCAGATTAGGACCCAGGTTTTTCTGAGGAGCCATTTGCTACTCCTCCAATTAAAATGTTAAAATGTAAAAATTTCTGGACTTATCAATTTAGTTTTAGTATTACAGGGAATGCCATGGGCAGGAAAGAAGTATATTTTACCAAGGAATGGCAAAAGAATATCCTTTTAAAGATACCAACCTAGATATGACTTCTGTCCGTCATGTCAGTGAGATAAATGTTACTCATAGAGAGAAATCTGACATTTGTTTACATATTAAATAAAGAAAATGTCATTGAACAAGTCTGTTGTTTCCAGTGTTTTGGGAAAAATATTCCACTTAAAAGATGATCCTGCTAAAATTTTGTACATTGTTTGCCTCTTTAAATTGTACCTCCAAATTATTCCGCATTTCTCAAACTTAAATTCCCACCCTCATGATTAAAAAGTAAAGCATCTTTGAAAAATAGTTCTGCTCCATAAGGCCAAAATAGAAGAAAATCCTGGAAGGAGTACATAAAATTTCTAAGAGTGGTAAGATAGTAAGATTAAAGATGATTTTCCTCAGCCTTTTATTTTCTGAAATTTTATAATGACTATTATACTTTCACGTTGTTGTTAGAGCCCATTGAGTTGGGTCAGATTCACAGAGACCCTGTATACAACAGAATGAAACATTCCCTGAAACTGTGCCATGCACATGGTCTTTTTAAATGTTTAATCCCATTGTTGCAGTCACTGTATCAATCCATCTAGTTGAGGGTCTTATTTTTTTTCATTGATCTGCCACTCTCCCAAACATGATATCCTTCTCCAAGGATTGGTCCCTCTTGACAACATGTCCAAAATACCTAAGACATAGTCTAGCCATCATAGTCATAGAAAACAAAAACACCTTCCTTATGAATTTTTTCCACCAGGAAATGGATAAAAATTGGGGTGTACTATTATAGTAGATTCAATTACCCTATCAACTGTCACAAAGCTATTATTCCTATGGGCTAGATTATTGAAGGATAAATGATCAATTCTGCTTATTTTATACACAAAATGATTTCAGAGATACAAAATACTTAGAGACAAAGAATTGTGTCTGAAAGTCATTGGATATAGACACATTGGCAGTGAGCTGTTTTTTCTTCAGCTCCCATTCTGTAGAATTGGGTGACACATCATGAGTAACTGTCCTTAAGAGAAGCCTTTATCAAGTTCACTCTTCAACCCATGCCTTTCTTGGATGTAGGTCCCTGAGATGGCAGCGCAAGTCACACAGTGTCCCTACCCCTTGACATATCCCTACACATAAAAACCCATATGGACTGAATGACAATGTCAGGTAGAGCCTGTAAGGTATCAATTGCATTTAGGGGTAAACACATTAAGGGGTATTTGTTGTTGTTATTGTCAGGTGCCGCTGAGTGGGTGTCCAGCTCATAGAGACCTTATGTACAATAGGCGAAATACTATTGTCAGTGTTTCTCTGCTATTCATAGGGTTTTCAAAGGCAGACTGACTTTTGGGAGTGGGTTGCTGGGTCCTTCTCACAAACCTATAGCACCTAGTGTTCCCAGGCGGTGTCCCATCCAAGTACTAACCAGGCCAGACCCTGCTTAGCTTCCGAGATCTGATGGGATCGGACACCACAGTGGTACCAGCTGCAGGCAAGAGATATTAGAAAAGCATTTTTGAGTGCTTTTTTCATTTAAGTCACAGGTGAGAATGCACTGCCTGTTATGATGGAAGAGATGCTGAGAGGCAGATGTGAAGTCTGAGCAGAGGCCTCTGGCTTTCATCCTGGCTACTAGAGCCCATGCTCCCTCCCCCACCCATCTGCCTCACCCCTGTGTGCCGGCTCTGTTTCTATGAATACCTGTAATGAATCTTACTTGTTAAAAAAGTAAATATTACCATCAATTTCCACTAATTCTATCTTTTCTTCAAGATATCAAATTTTGAAAAATACTGTGCACCTATTCCCAGCAAGTGATTAATGTTTTAACAGTTCTTCCCCTTTTTCAATGCTGAGCTTGAGATAGAATTTATTTGGTGCAGTCCCTGTGAGTTTTCAAACTTTATGTGCTGTATCACAAGACAATTCACTTTTCCTTTCCTCACTGAACAAAATGATTGATATGTAAACATTAATGATTTGTATATCATCTACAAGGGCAGTGCTGAGCTGCCCTTCTCCTTGCTGTTCATTTGCTCATCTGTTCTTTCATTCATTGAATCGTTGGGCACTTGCTGTGTGATGGGCATTGGAGATAGAGAAGGACCAGACCCTGCAGTGACATTGCAAGAATGGTAGCCCTTGGTTCTGACTGTTCTGTTCGTAGTTTCTGTAGATGGGATGCCTCATTCTCACCCTGGCCCTGTGACTCCAAAGCCCAACACTCTCAGCAACGATCTCATGAGGTATGTGAGTATGGGAGGTGCTGGACAAATGGGCTAAGATGGAGCCCTAAAGCCAAAGCTGGTGGAAACCTCATCAAGGCAGCTTGAATCCTACCCCAGGGCCCAGTGAATTTCTTCAGAGCCCAAGGATAATTCTTATCTCATTTTGGGTCTGGTCAAGGCCCCTAGAGGCCTAGAAAATTAGATATAGTGGTCTGGACTTCTGCTTGGGAAGTTCATCATAGGGTAATGAGGACTCTAGAAAGCCCCTTTCCAGAGGACAGAGATGTGTTTTGGGAAGGTCATTCATCTGTGAATGCAGTGACTTGCAACCTGGGGAGGCCTACGCTGGTGGCAGGGGCTGGCTCTGGCTGGATTCCTTCCTACAGGAATTCCTCTGCCCTCATTGGCAGGCCACTAAATGTGGCCGCCTGCTCCTCTCCCTGAGTTGGTATTGCCAAGTGCTAGGCCTCGCACTGGGTGAGTGGGGCAAAGGCAGCTGAGGCTGCAAATTCTCCATTGTTAGCAGCCTGTTCACAGGGGACAGCCCACCTTCACAGACCCCCTTTTACTCTCCAGACCCTCATCTGCATGGGGAATGTCAGCCTCCTCTCTCTGGAGGAGACAAAGGTTGGGAAAAGAAAGAAATGCACTAATAGGACTTGTTCAGCCCTCTGCAGAAAGTGGAGGTAGCAGTGTGTAGGATATGGATGGAAATGGGAAGGGGATTTTTCTTAAAGTATTTAACTCACTTATGGTACCTATTCTCCTTCAGATAGTGGTATTGCAAACCAACCTCACTGAAAGTGCAGGAGTAGACTCACATCTCCCTGCACAAAACTTGCTCGTGTCATTATCACGATCACTATCCACTGTTGTTATTATTATTATTATCTTACCATGTCACAGATGGAAGGAAAGGACTTCCATCTGTGATCAAAACTAGAAAAGATTGGTTTTGCTTCGAAAGTCCATGTTGTTGTTGTTGTTAGGTGCTGTCAAGTCAGTATCCGACTCATAGCGACCCTCTGTACAACAGGGGAAACACTATTGTCAGTGCTTCTCTGCTGTTCATAGGGTTTTCAATGGTAGATTGATTTTTGGGAGGGGGTTGCCAGGTCCTTCTCCCAGCCTGCAGCTTCCGGTGTTCCCAGGCGGTCTCCCATCCAGGTACTAACCAGGCCCGACCCTGCTTAGCTTCTGAGATCTAACGGGATCGGATGCCACAGGGCTATGGCTGCAGGCTTGAAAGTCCATAGGGTCATCGTTATGGCAATCTGGGACTCTTCCTAACACCAGCAAAGCTCATTTCGTGATAGTATTTCTGTTATCAGTAAAATACCTCATGGGGAACAGAAGACTTTCCCAAGCCCTATCTTGATGAATAAAGTGAAAATGAATTTGGAACACATGGATTACATTTCCTTAAAAATGTGCTTGAGGTCAAAAGTTAACAATAGTAATGCTTGACTAAAAGCATTTGGGGATTCCTTAAGCCCCAAATGTTTGAAAAAATCAGTTTTTAAGTTGAAATTAGATGGGTTTCCTTACTCATTCCGGCATCATCATTTATATTAAATGTATTCACAGGTAATATTTTAACCAGCCAAGGATAGCAATATGTTATTGTTGTATTTTTCACTTTGTAAATTTCCTCATATTTTAGTGCTGTGAATTCTCAATTGGACCCTTTTATTTATACAGTGACTGAAATACTTTAAGAAATAGAATGCTTCTTCCTCCCGTCACATATACATTTAAAATACACAATAGACCAGGGAATGCAAAATTATACGTGACAAAATTTCTAGAAATAATGACAAATACCTTGTGTTCAATATACATTTGCCATTTGAATTACTGAGAGATTGTACAACATCAATACTGTAAGACTACAAAGGGCATCTATGCTTATCTTGATTGTTTCACAGTAGATGCAACTGTTTCTATAAATTTGAAGACTGTTAAAAAACAAACAAGAAAATAAGCACCAAAACCTCACGATGTGACTGTATATATGAGCTGCTGTGACTATAAAATAAAAATTCAGTAGAAAGATATGATAAGGATATAGACATAGACTTAATTGTCCAAATTTACTAGAGAAAGACAGCTTATATTTAAGTATATTCTAGGTTCTTTTTTCCTTTTCTTTTTTTCTTTTTTGAGGTACTAGGGGTGGAACCCAGGGCCTCACGCTTGCATGCTTTGCAAGTGCTGGACCACTGAGCTGCATCCCTAGCCCTTTTTTTTTTTTACCTTTTGAGACAGGGTCTCTCTAAATTATGCAGACTGCCTCTGGTCTTGAACTTGCGATCCTCCTGCCTCTGCCTCCTGAGTCACTGGGATTACAGGCATGCACCACCGTGCCTGGCCAAGATTCTTTATAAAAGAACTTAAAATATATCATGTAGATTTAGTAGAGAAAAGGCAGTCCAAAGTACAATGCTGTCAATTCCCATAAGAAGAAATGGGGACCAATTGGATTGGTTACTAAGTATGAATGACAGGTGAATTTACACACAGGCACTTGTCTCCATCCACGTCTCAGTGTTGGGTTTAGCAGTGCATATATTGTCTCCAACACACTTTTTTCTTCATTTTCAGTCTCTAAATATTTTAAGGGAAATGTAATCCATATGTTTCTACCTCACTCAGACCACTTAGCTAAACATGATTAAAGACATATTTGATGCCAAAATTATTTTGGAACTTTTAAAGTTATCTTCCACAAGGAAATAAATGCAGTGTTCATAAAGGGTCAGAACACACATACAAATTCAAACATATGCCCAGGAGTAGAATTTACCGGCAAGGGTTTGGTAGAGTGTGTGCTCTATGCACTCTGAGGCCCTGGGTTTGATCTACAGCAAAAATAGGAAAAGGACCTGGCAGCCCACTCTTGAAACAATCAGCCATTGAAAACCCTATGGATAGCAGAGAAGCACTGTCAGATATGGTGTCTGTTTCGTTCTGTTGTACATAGGGTCACTATGAGTTGGATCCAGCTTGACGGCACCTAACAACAACAGCAACACTACTCATTTTTTCTTAAAACCCATATATTGTAAGGCCTGCAGCTGTACCACTGTGGCATCTGATCCCATCAGATCTCAGAAGCTAAGCAGGGTCAGGCCTGGTTAGTACCTGGATGGGAGACTGCCTGGGAGCACCAGGTGCTGTAGGCTTGGGAGAAGGACCTGGCAGCTCACTCCAGAAACAACAAGCTATCAAAAACCCTATGAATAGCAGAGAAGCACTGACAATTGTGCTGGGCATAGTACAGTGTCGGGGCGTATCTCATTCTGTTGTACATATCGTTGCTGTGAGTCGGACCCGACTTGACAGGACCTAACAACAAAAACAAGAACTCAAGTAGTGGATTCATTTTCTTTTTCAATGTTTATTTTTCCCTTTCACCTTGAGTAAATCATCCATCTTTGTTTTATTATATATTTTTATAGGATGTCTCATACATTGTTTGAAATAAGATTAGCTTCTCTTTTGGAAGGTAGACAGAAATATCAGAATAGAAAGAGGGAGGGCAGACATAATACATTAATTTGCTAAGTGGTTGGTTATTTTCTGTTTGATGTATACTAATGAATTAATCCAAGCAAATAATGAAATAAGCCTTAAAACTGTTAAATAATCTAGCCTGGTTTTTTTCAACTGTAGCAAATTGATGAATGTAGATGTCTGGATAAAGGACAGAGAACGAACATAAAAACTCTGTGTGTGTGTGTGTGTGTGTGTGCGCACGCACGTGCACGTGCGTGTGTGTGTTTATATTAGATATAAAATTAGCTATAAAGTTGTTTGAAACTGATGAAAAACTTGGGCAAATACTTTTATATATTTTCATTGGCATAAGAATCTAGAATTAATTGCATTCAGAACAGAAAAGACTTTAACAGTTATCCAGTGCAGTGTTTTTCATATTTCTTTAAGCTGAGGAATTCTTGATTTAGGCATCAGTGAGGAAGGCCATACATAAAGCCAGCCAAACCAGAGCTGCTGTGCTTGCAGAGCAGGAGAAGGGAGGAAGGAGGAGAACATGGAACCATTTGAAGGGGCCCAGGAGAGCTTTTAGGGAGCACAGCTTGACAACTCATGTACCCTTAGTGTACTCTTGGGACAACGGTGAGGACATGGAGACCCAAAGAGATGAAGTCACCCATCCAGGGAATTGGAGTGGCCTTCCAGCAGATCTGGCCCTGGAACTCAATTTAGACAGGATGCTGGCGAGTCTGGCGTTACTACCAGGGTTCATGTTGCCAGCATCTCTATTCCTCAGGCCAATTATTCTCATTAAAAATTCCAAACCTTGCAGAAATGTACACATTAAAGTGTGTGAGTCTCCCCTTCCCCCGCCCCTTCTCCACCTGCATTCCCATCTGATTCTTCACAAAGAAACGGTGGAAGTAGTCTGATGGGTGTTTTAGAACTCTCCTTTCTTCCCTCAAACACACACACACACACACACACACACACACAAAATATTGCTGTAATGCTGAAAACTATGCCACAGGTATTTCAGATATGAGCAGAGCCACCTGTGGTGGACAGGTTTTGCCTGAGCTTCCAGACTAAGACAGATTAGGGAGAAAGACATGGCTAACCCACTCCAGAAACAATTAGCCATTGAGAACCCTATGAATAATAGAGATACAGTGCCAGAAAATGAGGACCCCAGTCTGGAAGGCATTCAAGAAATGACAGGGGGGAAGAGTTGACTCCTCGAAATAAAGTCAATATTAATGACAAGAATGGAGTAAAGCCCCTGGGACCTCCCTTTGCTGATGTGGCATAACTCAAAATGAGAAGAAACATAGTGGCTACAACATTGGGCTCAAACATAAAAAGATCATGTGTATGGCATAGTATTGGGTAGTGTTTTGTACTGTTGTAGTTAAGGTTGCTATAAGTCAGATCTGACTTGATGGCACCCAACAACAATATCCTCAGTGCTTAGTATGTCATAGTCACTCAAATTTTTATTGAATGACTGAAAGAATGAATGCATCGCTCACTTGAAGAGCAGCCTCTTTCTAGGAAGCCTCTCTAGCCCCTTGACAGGTAATTCTTCACATTGCAAGTAGGGGGTCTTTTCATATCTGACTTTTCTCTCAGGATAGCCACGTCCCATTTTAGATTATGCAGGATCTGGCCCAGGGGTCTTGAATCACGTCCCTTCCTCACAGTACTTCAGTGATCCTCAGGGCCCAGTTTTCAGTCCCTGGAGTGAGCTGTGCTCTTTCTCCCTATGTGGTCTTTGCGCAGGTTCTTTTCTCTGACAGACGGCTCTGTCCTGCCCTGAATCTCTGCATATCCTTTCAATTTCTCCCTAAGACTTCCTTCTCTGGGATGCCTCCCTGACTGGCCAATTCAGGTCAAATTCCACGAGCTGCCCCTTCACAGGACTGCCTTCCCCCCCTGCAGATCACTTGCTCACTCTGTAATTATGTGTTTGTGTGCTGGGATCAATTCCTTACTGCATAGGATTAGTTCCATGAAAGCAGAGCCATTGACTACTGTGTGGACAGTTGTATCCCCTGCCCACAACTCAGTGCCAGCTACACACCAGGTTCTCAATTTTCATAAATGGGCAAGGCAATTTCCACTGTTCCCAAATGGTCTCGGAAGCACATCCAATGAGTATAAAAAAGGGATATTTTCATCATCGCTAACCAATTCCTCAGTTTTGCGAGAGCAGGACACCTCACGGGTGGCAGGCTGAGGCTTGCCCTGGCCACCCTAACAGTAGGTGGAAATACCAGAGAAATAGAGGCCTTAGAAACCTTGTTGGGGAGATACAGCCACCTGCCATTGTCACCAGCCATGCAGGTAAGATACTACTTTCCAGATCAATGTCTCTTTAAACTTCTAAACGTAAATGGATCATCCGTTAAGACAATTTTTGTTTGTGTGGTACTGGTGGGCTGAACCCAGGGCCTTACATATACTTTTTGCAAGCTCTGTACCACTGAGATGCACCCCTCGTCTCTTTTTTATTTTTATTTTTTGTCTTGACACAGGGTCTTGCTAAGTTATGCAGGCTGCCTCTGGTCTCCAATCTATGGTCCTTCTGCCTCTGCCTCCCGAGTCACTGGGATTACAGGTATGCACCACCATGCCAGGCTTGCAAAAAGTAATTTTTATTTAAACTTAGGAATCAAAAACAGAATCATACTGTCAGAGTTTCTGAGATAGGATTATCTTTTCTAATTTGCAGCTTATTTTAATGTCAGCATAATATCTTAATGTCCTGTGAGACTTTTGATGTAAATATTTCATCTGAAAAAATGACTTTCTAGGAAATAACTTATTTTTCAAGTTTGTTGTTGTTTTCAAAGTTTGCTGAAACTTTCTATAGCAAAAGAAAAAAAATTATACACACACACACACAATAATTTCACTAATATCCAAAGTAAACAGGGCAAAACTGTGGGCACAAGAATTCATTGTCCCTTGCTTCACCCCCGTTGGCTCGCTCCAACAGAGTCTGCCAACCCATGACGCAGGGGCCTGCCCGCTCTGGCACACTCACCTGCTCTCTCTGAACGCGTACTTCCTTGAACATGAACTGCAGCACACAGAAACTCCTTCCAAATTATCAAATGCCTGGACTCCTAATTGCCAATTATGTTATTGTCTGTATTTTTTGCAAGACATTTAAAAACTCTCCAGCACCACAAATTTGATGCAAATGAGAGGAAATTACCTACTCTTCCCAAGCTCCATTTTTTCATCTGTTGCATCAAAATTTTTTGCCCAGTCAAATAATATTCTTTCAGTTTCCAGGATTCTAGCTCTTCATCAATAGGGCTTAAAAATACAGATTTTCTCCATTTACTCTGTTTTAAAATGAGATATGATGATAACCAGAGACCATTTTGTCTCTCTACAGGGCATGTACTGCCAGTTTCATAATGGAAGTGGAAAAACAACATATATTTTACTGACATTTGGCTTGTAGAAAATTGGACTGGAAAGTGCTTTATGCAGTGGACCCTAAGGACTATTTTGTAATCTTTGGAGCAGATAGTCCCCAAACAACAATAATGGATGACTGATAATAATCTCTAAGTATGTGCTTTCCTTAAGAAAAGATAAAAATACTAAACACTGACAATAGTGCTGGGCATGGCACAGTGTCAGATAGTGTTTCATTCTGTTGTACAGAGTCGCTATGAGTCAGAACCAAGTCTATGGCACTTAACAACAAAAAAAGCAGATATAAGAATATATCACTATAAAACCTTTTATTTAAAAGGTAGTACACTTCTTGTTGTTGAGTACCATTGAATTGGATCCAACTCATAGCAACCCCATGTACGACAGAATGAAACACTACCCAATGCTGTGCCATGCACATGATCTTTCTATGTTTGAGTCCATTGTTGCAGTCATTATGTTTCTTCTCATTTTGAGTCATGCCACATCAGCAAAAGGAGGTCTCTGGATCTTTACTCCATTTCTATCATTTAAAGTCAGCTCCACTTAGAGGAGGCCTGCAGCCATAGCCCTGTAGCATCTGATCCTGTCACATCTGGGAAGCTAAGCAGGGTCGGGCCTGGTTAGTACTTGGATGGGAGGCCATCTGGGAACACCAGAAGCTGTAGGCTTGGGAAAAGGACCCGGCAACCCACTCCCAAAATTCAGTCTGCCATTGAAAACCCTATGAACAGCAGAGAAGCACTGACAATAGTGTTTCACCTGTTGTATGTAGGGTTGCTATGAGTCAGATACTGACTCGATGGCACCTAACAACAACAACTACTTAGAGGAGGCAACTCTTCCCCAGTCATTTCTTGAATGCCTTCCAGCCTGGGGGCTCATTTTCCCTGCACTATATTTTACAGTGCTTCTCTGCTATTCATAGGGCTTTCAATGGCTAATTGTTTTGGGAGTGGGCTGCTGGGTCCTTCTCCCTGGTCTGTTTTAGTCTTAGTGGAAACCTGCCCACCATAGGTGTCCTTCCTGATATCTGAAATACTGGTGGCATTGCTTTCAGCATCACAACAACATGCAAGCACCCACCGCACAACAAGCTGACAGACATGTGGGGGTCACCAAATTTACTTCAGGCTATTTTCTAGTTTGGTGAATATTCATCTCACCTGGAGGTAAATTTCAGGTAAGCCAAGCTAAGACAAGCATTGTAAAAAAACATTTTTCTTTAATTGCTTATTTGTTCAAAGAAAACCAAATTTGATTTTCAATTTTAAAGAGGAACTTTTGATAATATAACTGATGGGTACTAAAGTTACCCAATGTCCTCTGTGGGAACTTTGTACACCCTAAGTTGTGGATTTCAGTGTCTAACATTCTTACGGCTGATTAGCGGTCACATACCTGAGCCCCGTACCTACTCTTGCCTTGGGGATGCACATGGGCAATAATCTGACGTGTACTCTTTAGAGGAATTTGGAGAGGATCTTTTCCAAAGGATCTCCACAAGTTCATTCAGTCATGCCATTTGAACGTCTCTTATGGGCTAATGGCAGATGACTGTAACTAGGATATGTGCAGCAGGAAAAGTATAGAGGACAACTCAATCACCGTAATGTCTGCCTCCTTTAACTGAAATCCATTCTCTGGAGAAATGGGAACTGGGGAGTAATATGCTCTGAGATAATTTCCAAAGCACCAAGAAAATTTCTCTAGATTTAGAATTAGTTTTCCCTTTCCTTCAAGGAAGGCCCAGTGGACTACCTCAATGAAATCAGGTGCCAGGGAAATTGTAACATTTTCTTATTTGCTCTTTTTCCCTCTTAAATCTGCAAAAAAGATTCAAATTCTTCTCTAGCTCCAAAATTTACAACTTCTTCTGTGACTAAGTTATCTTAATCTCATGTTTAAACTAATCTATTAAAAAATAAAAAGAAATCTCCTCCAGGACCAGTAAACAAATGTGCATCACCATCACCTCCAGACTGTGTTAGTCACTGAGGCAGGCATAAGTAGGGGAAACTCCTATATTAGCACATCTTCAAATTGTCCTTTCTTCTTTTTTTCAGGTAAAGCTTTATGATAAGCGCTGAGCATTCCCAGAGGTGTTCCTGTCCACCATGTTTATGATGCAAGTTGAGAATGTCTGAAAGGGTTCCTGTTGGCCACTTTAACTTTAACCTTCCAGATATGTCCTCCATTACCTTGACTTAGCATGGCCAAAAATGTGTCTGCCATCTTTCCTTCTATTACTATGACCTTAAACTGAGCATGCTCAGGGACACTCTCCTTAGCTGAGCACACTCAGAATTGTGCCCACCCCTAAATTGCTTTCCTATATGAACATGTATATTTGTTGTTGTTGTTGTTGTTAGGTGCTGTTGAGTAGGGTCCGACTCACAGTGACCCTATGTACAACAGAGTAAACACTACCTGACACTATGCCATGCCTGGTACTGTTGTCAGTGCCTCTTTGCTATTCATAAGATTTTCAATGGCTGACTGTTTTTTGGGAGTGGGTTGTCAGGGCCTTCTCCCATATCTATAGCACCTAGTGTTCTCAGGCAGTCTTCCATCCAAGGAATAACCAGGCCCAACCCTGCTTGGGCTGGGATTTAGCTCAGTTGGTAGAGCACTGCGCTGCAGTCTCTGAGATCCCGAGTTCAATTCCTACCACTGCAAAAATGGGAGAAGGACCTGGCAATTCACTCCCAAGGCAATCTTGAAATACTCAGCCATTGAAAACCCTATGAGGGTGGCTATAAGTCAGATACCGACTTGACTTGATGGCAACTAACAACAAACAACAACAACCCTGCTTAGCTTCCAAGATCTGACAAGATTGGACACCACAATGGTATGGCTGAAGGCATGAGTATGTATAGGCTCTCAAATAAAATCCCTATGCTTCCTTTGTCCAAGGAGGGCATTGCTTTGCAAATGACTTCTATGCTTCCCTTACTTTCTATGGGTAATAAATCTTTCTCCACTCTAATTTCTTGACTAAGCTTGTTTTGGCTTTATACTCACCAAGATGTGAACCCACTAGGTTTGGTTATAATCATACCAGAAAGATGTACAGATCAGCACTGGCATGGCCCTCGGTCACCACAACACTGGGGGTGGACTGGACGACACAGATTTTCAGTAAGGAAGCTTTATTTGTAATTAAGCATGAAAAAGGTTCTTGATAATTTACAATGAATTTTATTTTAATTAAAACTAGCTCATGTGGCTCGATTTGACAAAGGACTATCTCACTAGCTTAAAAATTAGCTTCTGAAAGCCAGGCTTGCTTGCTGATATGCTGTACAGATGGGATGTATTTTCACCCAATCAAGAAATACTTCAAAGCAAACCAAAGTAACATTGATGGGCTCTCATAAGGTTTTATGTCATCCTTTATAGAACCCCAGTGATGGGCCAGATTTTCAAAGATTTATTTTAATATTATGTGGGTTTTAAAAAACCTGCTAATCACTTTTGTTTACATAAATGATTCAGATTTTTTAAAATGCCCTTTGGCAGATGAACTCAATTCTTCTGGTTTTGTATGTAAATATAATAACGTAATGACATTAGACCATCACTATGCTTATGAATACATAACTTCCAGTGGTGGTAAACCAGCACCAGAAACAGAGGCCTCCCAGGGCCAGGAGAAAATACTGACGTGGGAACAACAGGCTCTTTCATACCCAAAATAACACTGCTAACCTGACCTCAATAAGACCTGGGTTTCACATTTTTTTCCAGAGATGGTGATAGATTTGCACTGATCCATTTGCACTCCATTGCCTGTCTCCAGTGTGATCAATATCAGGCAGTAATAGATGGTTGACTGGGGTTAAGAATGCTATTTGTGACCTTGTTTTACCTCATACTGAATTCTGCTATATAGTGACTGGTGAGGTTCCTACCTTTCAACATCATTTATTACTGAAGTATTAGGTTGAACCATATGAAACTGATGTTTTTTGTAGGCCAAAACAGTCAAATATCAGCTTTTTCATATGGATCGATCTACTGCAAAAAGAATTTCTTCAAAAAGTTGGTTTTTTCATGTTCATACAGTATGGGCCTAATAACATCAAAATTATCCTTCTTTGTTGTTTACTAAGGGTTATTTGTGTCTTTAATTGTTGCAGAAGTGGGTTTTTTCTTCTTTGTGTCTCCATTAGTTTGCATAATTAATCAAGAAAGATCAAATATGTTAATTTTATAAAAATAACATGCTCAAGATAACAATTTCTAAGTCTGAATCTTCAGTAAGTTTTTAAGGAAAGACATGTAATATCATTGTGCTGAGTGATCTTATAACAAGCAAAACTGTGTCAGCCAGATGACTGCTGGTGTTTGCTGAACAGTTTACAAAATCTCTGAAATAATAACAATGTGTCCCCTGCAATCAGCCCAAATCCTTTCTTGGTGGATGTATTAACAGTGAGTCATATAAATCTTCCATCCCTCACACATATCCCTGTGAAAGGAACTTCCCAGGAAATTGCAAAAGTATGGATGAATTCCAGAATGTCAACTTAAAAAAATACACACTCAGTTCCAGGTCATCTGTGATAGGAGGCAGCACTATCAAAAGAAAGTACTCTACTCTTTTTTTTTTTTTTTTTAAAGTAAAGATGATGGATTCATTTAATATTTTGGAAAAAATTCAAGTCACTTAGTTGAGTCTCAAACTAATTTTAACTTCTAAAATAACTAAAAGCAGTAAGAAATATGTGTTTTTGGTAAGTGGGTACTTAAGTAGCTCTGCAAGATTCCCTCTGTATTTTCACATGATTAACACTCATTATGGAGCTGGGGTTTAGTTCAGTTGGTAGAGTGCTAGTCTGTGCTCTCTGAGGCCCTGAGTTTGATTCCCAGTACTGAGAAAATGGGAGAAGGGCTTGGTAACCCACTCCTGAACAATCAGCCATTGAGAACCCTATGAAGCTCGCAATGAGTCAGACCCAACTCAACAGCACCTAACAACAACAATAAAATTATATAGCAAACCTTTCACATTTTAGGCCAAACTTAAACACACAAACACACAGATTATTCTAGTAAATGGAACTGTGTCCAACTTTGCCATAGATTCCCTTTATCAAACCGGGAAATTCACCCAACCTCTCTTACATTAAATTCTCCAACCTATGCATTAGATACATAGAATATTTGCAAAATGAACAACTGAAAAGAGGTTAAGGTTTATTAATTTTAGATATTCTGTGCTCTGGTACACTTCATTACCTAAAACTTATATCTGAATATGAGCAGTGTTATTTTTATTTTCACAATTTAAAAAAGAATTCTAAGAAGGTTAATCAAAGATATTTTTCCCTGGTTAAGATGGCAGATTAGTAGCAGCTCCTGTAAGATGTGGTGAGATAGGAGAAGCAGAATGTAAAACAACAGACTTTATCCTGAACAAAGAAAGTAAAAAATCAAGACAAAACAAAAAACAAAACAAAAAAATCCCTATAGATTTCAGGGGAGGCAACTGCAGAATCTCAGGGCACAGACCACACAGTGAGGCAGAAAGAATGGGATTGGTTTTAGACACAGGTTAACTCCAGCCCCAGTGAGGGGAAGAAAACCTCTACCCAAAAGGTAAATCAGACACCTCCTGTCCTGCAGAACAGACTGGCAGCACACAGGGACTAACCACAGAACTGGACTCTGGGAAGGCAGCACCTAACCCCAGCTGTGGTCAGATGCATATGCAGTTGTGGAACCACAGGATATCAAGAAGCACTTTCACTTTCAGTTTTGCTCACCAACTGAATCTGTGACAGCAGCATGAGGAGAAGCAGAGCCAGGGTGGGCCCATGAGCCACATCTAGTTCCCAAACAAATACAAACAACCAAGTATGTTTTAGGCATGCTTCAGACCAGTCAGACAACAGGCCACAGCCAGGCACAATCTTCCCAATCATCCCAAACACACGATCTTCCCAGTCATCCCAAACACAATTTGGACTCTGTGCGTCATGGCTAGACACACTGCACCAGCAGATTGGTGGGGAGCTGATACCAGGAGAAAACACACACACACACACACACACACGCGCGCACACGCACACACACACAGTGATCAACAGCTGTGTGGATACCCAGGCCTGGGTCATGAAGCAGGAAAAACACTTTGCCAGTCTCTAGAACAGAAGGTCCCAAGGAAACAACACCACTGCAGGTGTACTTTGAAGAGAATAGAGGGTACATCCACAACTTGTGAACGGGTCTTCTTTGAGACTGAGGAGCAACAGTGAGGACAGCTATTCGACATTCAGCTGGAAGGTGGGACTTATTGGTTGATAGGCATGTACAAGGGACCAATCAGATCTGGTGTTTATTTTCTTTTTTCTTTTCCCTATTTTCTTTCTTTTCTTAAAGTTTATTTTTCTATAGTCTTTTCATCCTTCAAAGTTATAATCGTCTTCTTTCCTTCTAGGTAACTCTCACTATTTGATTACAAAACTTTCAATGTTAGTTGAATCCAAAATTATTTGTTAAAAAAAGAAAACTCTTTTACTTCTTGTTGTTATACCTCTTGCAATGTTTGTGTAGCCCTATGTATTTGTCTACAGCATATAGCTGATTTATATTTTGCCTGATATTATTGTACCTACTCTCCAACACTCTCTTTTCTGCCTGTTCTTTTATCCTACACCTATCCAATCCTAATCTTTTTCTTTCTCCTCCCCTTAATCCACCCCTGACTTTTATACTTTTGCTACAGATCTAACCCCCAAACCTATTCTACATTATCCCTACCATTGCCTTTACTCAAGTAACTTCATAAGTATCATTTTGGTGCAAATCAACCTAAATGCAATTATAAATTTGGGTTTGGTTGGAATTGTTACTATATCAAGAGATTATTTTGTCTTTTCTAAGAAACACTGAGGACAAAGACCCAAAGAGAAGACTATACACTAAGAATACTCCCAAATAAATCACAAAGAGGTAGCCAAACTAACAGATGTGGAAGGATCAAAATAGAAACACACAGAACATGAAAAAGAAAGATAATAGGTCTTCTCCAAATGACCATAACTTCTTAGTAACTGAAATCAAAGAAACTGAAATGCTTGACTTTGAAAGAATTCAAATGTCTACTTTTAAAAAGATAAGTGATCTCAAAGAAAATGCAACTCAGAAGATGACTGCTATTCAGGTACTTGACAAAAAAAGTATCAAACTTAGAAGAAAAAATCAAGAAAGAAGTTGAAATCTTGAAAAAAATCAAATGGAAATGCTGTAAATGAAAAACATAATTAATGAAATAACACAGTAGAAAGAAATACTAGCAGACTGGAGCAAGCAGAAGAAAGAATATCAAAGATGGAAGAGAAGGTCAAAGAATGAATATACTCAGATACCAACAAGGAAAAAAACAGAAGAATATGACCATGATTTCCAAGAAGTAAGGGACAAGATGAGAAGATGTAACCTAAGAACCTATGGTGTAGAAGGAGTCAAATCTAAAACTAAAAACATAGCAAATTTACTCAATGAGATAATTGCAAAAATACTCCCCAAATCTTAGGGAAGAAATAGACAACCAAACAATAGATGCATCCAGAATTCCAAACAGATTCAGCTAGAACATATCCACTCCCTGTCTGATTATAATTGGAATGACAAAATTACAAAGCAAAAGAATAATCTTAAAGGCTACAAAAGAAAAATGCCAGCTTACATACACAGGCAAACGATGAGAATAACATCAAACCTCTTATTAGTAGCCCCAAAAGCCAGGAAACCATGGAATGACAAATTTCAAGTTCTGAAAGCAAATACCTTCCAACCAAGTATCCTATATCCAGCAAAATTATCCTTTAAAAGACATGGAAAAATAAAGATCTTCCAAGATAAACACAGAGGTGGTGTTTACCTCATTTGGTAGAGTGCTGCTCTGTGCTCTCTGAGGCCCTGGGTTTGATGCCTGGCACTGAAAAAAAAATGGGAGGAAGACTTGGCAGCGCACTCCCAAAACAATCTGGAAACAACCTACCATTGAAAACCTTATGAATAGCAGAGAAGCACTGACACAGTGCCAGGCATAGCACAGTGTTGGGGAGTATTTCCTTCTATTGTACATAAGGTCGCTATCAGATGGACCCAACTTGCTGGCACCTACCAACAATGACAAGGTAACCACAAAGTTAAACAATTCATGACCACCAAACTAACATTCCAGAGGATGCTTAAAGGAGTCTTACACACAGAAGAAGAAATACAGACACAAACATGAAAATATAGTAATGAATAAATTTAATGAGAAGAACGCATGAACAAATGAAAGCTAAGAAAAAAGTGAGGATATATATGTCAATAAGTAGTCAAACCCCTAATATGAACAGGGGAGAAAGTAAAGAATAATCAACACTCAAACGAAGTAGAAAAGCATTCAACAAAATTACACAAAATAACAACCTCCTTTCAATAATAATCCTTAACATCAATGGTCTAAATTCTCCACTCAAGAGATTTAGACTAGCCAACTGGATTAAGAAAGGAGATGTGTCAATTTTCTGTCTTCAAGAGACCCACCTCATTCGAAAGCACACACAAAAGGCCAAAAATGATATGGTGGAAAACTATCAGGCATGGGGAAGATGATGGAAAAAAACAAAGCAAGTGTTGCTATATATATCTGACAAAGTTGGCTTCAATGCTATATTAATCAGAAGGAACAGAGAAAGTCACTACATATTAATAAAGGAAACAATGAAACAAATCATCCAAACAAAAGGTCAACAAAGAAATCCTGGACTTTAAATAATACCATAGACCAACTCAACAGAATATCTCCAGAATAATTCATCCAACAGATGCAGAATACACATTCTTCTTAGAACCAGAATTTATGTCTAAAATGGATCACATTTTAGTTCACAAAACCAGCCTTTACAAATACAAAAATATTAAAATCATACCTTGTATCTTATTAGATAACAATGGAATAAAACTGGAAATCACTATCAAGAGAAACTACAAAAATGTTACAAACACATGGAAATTAAACAACACACTTTTGAATGATCACTGAAGAAATTAGAAAAGAAATTAAACGGTCCCTAGAATCAAATGAAAATGAAAACACAACCTACCAAAACCTTTAGGACACTTCTAAGCAGTTCTATGAGGGAAATTCATATTTATCAGTGCTTATATAAAAAAATTCAAGTAAAAAACTTAATGATATTCCTCAAGACATTAGAAAAACAACAACAAACCAATCACTAAACTAGCAGACAAAAAGAAACAATAAAGACTAAGGCAGAAATCAATGAAATGAAAACTAAAAAATAAATGAATAAATGCAAAGAATCAATGAAACTAAGAGTTCATTCCCTGAAAAGATAAACAAGATTGAAAAACTCTTAGCCAAACTAAACAAAGAAAAAAGAAAGAAGAACCAAATTTGGAAAATTAGCAATGAAAAGGAGTCATTACAGCATAACAATAAAATACAGAGGATCATCAGGGATTACTTTGAGGGCCTATATTCACCAATAAAGGAAAATGCAGAAGAAATCAATAAATTCCTCAACATATGGCCTACCAAAGTTAAATCAAGAGGGTATAAACAATTTAAACAGACTTAAAACAAGTAATGAAATTGAGACAGTAATAAAGAACCTTCCAACAAAGAAAAACCCAGGTCTTGATGGGTTCACAGCTGAATTCTATCAAACCTTTAAAGAAGAGTTCATTTCTACCCTTCTTAGACTATTTCATAAAATAGAAAGGAAGGAATACTTCCAAATTCATTCTTTTGAAGCCCATATTACCCTGATACCAAAACCAGAGAAGATCACAACAGAAAAGAACACTACAGACCAATTTCCTCAATGAACATAGACAAAAATCCTTAATATAATACTTCAAACCAAATAAAGCAACATGTGAGAAAGATCACATGCCACAACCAAGTGGACTTCATCCCACAGATGCAAAGTTGGTTCAACATACACAAATCAATAAATGTAATACAAAACATGAATAGACTCAGAGACAAAAATCATATAATCATCTCAATAGATTCAGACAAAGACTTTGACAAAAAATCCAACATCCCTTCATGGTAAAAGTTCTTTAAAAACTAGCAACAGAAGGAACATACTTCAACACCATGAATGCTATATGTAACAAATATATAGCCAATATAATATTAAATGGGGAAAACCTGAAAGCATTCCCTCTAAAATCAAGAATGAGATGAGGTCATACACTCTCCTTACTCTTATTCAATATAGTGATCAAAGTTCTACCCAGAGCAATAAGAAAAGGGAAAGAAAAGAAGGGCTACAAATAGGGAACAAAGAAGTCAAATTATCCCTTTTTGCAGATGACATGATCCCATACTTAAAAAGACCCTAAAGACTTCACTCCCCCAGACGTCTGTCAGCTTGCCACACTGTGGGGGCTTGTGTGTTGCGATAAGGCTGAGAGCTCTGCCACTGTAACCTCGGACATGAGCAAGGTTACCCATGGTGGACAGGTTTTCAGCTGAGCTTCCAGACTAACACAGACTAGGGAATAGGACCTGGCGAGCCACACCCAAAACAACTAGCCATTGAAAACCCTATGGATAGCAAAGAGACACTGTCAGATATAGTGCCAGAAAATGAGGCCCCCAGGTTGGAAGGCACTCAAAAGACTACTGGGGAAGAGTTGCCTCCTCCAAGTAGAGTCTACTGTGGTGATGGAAATGGAGTAAAACCCCAGGGTGCTCAACTTGCTGATGTGGCACAACTCAAAATGAGGAGAAACAACTGTAAACATCCAGTAATAATTGGAACATGGAATGTACGCAGTATGAATCTAGGCAAATTAGAAATTGTTACAAGAGAAATGGAGCGAATAAACATTGATATTCTAGGCATCAGTGAGCTAAAGTGGACCGGCATAGGCCATTTTGAGTCAGACAATCACGTGGTCTACTATGCTGGGAATGATAAACTAAAGAGAAATGGGATGGCATTCATCATCAAAAAAGACATTTCAAGATCTGTCCTGAAATACAATGTTGTCAGTGATAGAATAATATCCATACGCCTACAAGGAAGGCCAGTTAATATGACTATTATTCAAATTTATGCACCCACCACCAAGGCCACAAATGAAGAAAGGGAAGACTTCTATCAGCTTCTGCAATCTGAAATAGATCAAACATGCA
>VMDO01023944.1:0-30631 GCA_007922755.1 Pedetes capensis
TGTACATTACACAGATAAGTTCCCCCTTACCCTCTTGTGCACTTCCTCCCCCATCCCACTCCCCCCATCAAAGACTTCTCTTACATTTGCCTGTATTTTTATGGTAATATTTTTTTATATGTCCTTGGGTTCCCATTATGTTTAAGATCTAAACTTTTTCTGTAGTGAACTTTCTTTTTACATTGTCAGTATTATTACATGAATTCCCTAGTCCATCTATATTAATACCATTATTTGGTATTATCGGTGTTATTATAATTATTTCCAAGACTATTAAAGTTGGGCTGTTCACCCTGAGGTCAACCCCTCCCCCATTCCTCATTCCTCCTTGTTCCTCCTCTCCCCCCTCTCCTTTCCCAGGATATCCTTTTGCTAGATCTCTTCCTCCTTCTTTTGCGTCCCCAAATTGTCCCTTCTCCACTAGGTGGACTTTAGCTTCTTCTTCTTTTTTTTTTTTAATGTTCCTACCTCTGCATAGGATTTTTTCCTTCTTATAATTTTGACTCAGCTCCCACATATGAGTGAGAACATGTGGTATTTCTCTTTCTGAGCTTGTGTTCGTTCACTTAAAATAATTTTTTCCAATTCCATCCATTTTACTACAAATGGCATTATTTCATTTTTTGTGATTGCTGAGTAGTATTCCATTGTGTATATGTACCATAGTTTTTTTTATCCATTCTTTTGTTGATGGGCACTTTGGTTGATTCCATATCCTTGCTATTATGAAAAGTGCTGCATTGAGCATGGAGATGCAGGTGTGTCTGTGGTATGATGACACATCTCCCTTTGGGTAAATTCCCAATAGTGTTATAGCTGGGTCATAGAGTAAATCAATTTTTAGTTTTTTAAGATACCTCCACATTGATTTCCAAAGTGGTTGGACCAATTCACAGCTCCACCAGCAAGGTAAGAGTGTTCCCTTTTACACGCAACCTCGCCAGCATTTGTTGTTATTTGTTTTATTGATCTTGGCCATTCTTACTGGTGTAAGGTGGAATCTCAGAGTTGTTTTAATTTGCATCTCCCTAATGGCTAGGGATATTGAGCATTTTTTCATATGTTTCATGGCTTTACGGACCTCTTCATTTGAAAACTGTCTACTCAGTTCCTTTGTCTATTTGTGTATTAGGTTATTTGTTTTCTTGGGTATTTTTTTCTCATTATCCTTTTCAATATCTGTGGAATCTGTAATAATGTAATCTAATTCCTGATACTTTAAATTTGCTTCGTTTGTCTTCTCCACCTGAAAAGGCTGGCTAGACATTCACCAGTTTTGTTGATCTCAAAGAACCAGTTTTGAGTCCATTGATTTTCTCTCTGTTTTCTTCTCTTTTCTATTTCACTTGATTTCTGCCTGATCTTTATGATTTTATTTCTTCTACTTACAGTGGATTTAATTTGCTCTTCATTTACTAGTTTCTTAAAGTTATTAGTTTGACACCTTTCTTCTTTCTTCTAAAATCATTTAGTGCTATTCTTTCCCAAGTATTGCTTTAGCAACATTCCAAAAATTTTTATGTTTTCATTTTAATTGGGTTCAGAATCCTTTCTGATTTTCCATTTTATTTCATCTCTGACCCATGGATCATTTATAAGTATGTTATTTAGTTTCTAAATATTTAGTTATGTTCTGTGTGTACTTCAAAAGAATATGCACCCTACTGCTGTCGAATGGAATATTTTATAAATGTCAATGAATTCAAATTGGCTGATGTTCAAATCTGTAATAGAATTTCCAACTGTAACTGTTGATTGCTTGTTTCTCCTTGTAATTCAGTTCTTACTTCATTTTGAAGTAATTTTGAAGCCTTATTATTAGGTACGTAAACATTTAAGACTATTACATCTTCTTGAAGAATTGACCACTTTACCATTATACAATTTCTGTCTTTATTCCTGGTGATATTCTTGTTTTCTGGAGTCTACTTTGCCTAGCATTAATATAGCATGGTGCATATTTTTCCATCCTTTCACTTTATTTGCACAGATATGTAAAGTACATTTTTCTTAGGCAGCCTTTGATTGATTGAGTTAATGTGATTATAAATAGGCTTGTCTTATTAATTGTTCTCTATTTATCCCATTTGGCATACTTCCTTTTTCCTCCTATTTTTCTTCCTTTTATATTAATTGAAGTTTTCTTATGATTCCATCTTTTTTATCTTTGTTGGCTTATACTTTAGGAGATGTTTTAACATAAGATTTCTCAACCTCAGAAATATTTACTTATTAGACCAGAAAATTCCTTATTGTGAGAACTGCCCTATATATTATAAGGTGTTTAGCAGTATCCCTGGCCTCACTTGGTAGATACCATGGCATCTCTCACTCATGACAATCAAAGATGTCTCCAGACATTGCCAAGTGCTTCTTGGGGAAGAAGGGAGTAAACTACACTCCAGTTTATAGCCACAGAGTTGATAACACACATTTTTAGCTTACCACCATCTACATTCACATGGTGTTACACCACTTCACGTTCAGTGTAAGAAATTTTTTCATCTAAACATTGTCCTATTTCTGTACATTTTACTTTTATATATGTTGTATACCCCATACTTCATTTCTTTGTTTAAACAACTGATTATCTTTTTTAAATCATCTAAGCTCTAGTTGCAGTGGCTTACGCCTAGCGAATTGGGAGGCAACTTGGGAGGCAGAGGCAGGAGCATCCTAACAACTTGGAGTTGCTAATCCTAGGAACTTGGCAGGCAGAGGCAGGAGGATCTCAGGTTCAAGGCCAGAGGCAGCCTGCATAACTTAGTAAGACCCTGTCTCAAGAAAAAAATTATAAATAAAAAAGGGGGTTGGGGGTCCAAATCAGTGGCAGAGCACTTACAAAATACGGGTTCAGTCCCCAGTACCAAGAAAAAAATTTTAATCATTTAAAAATAAGAAAAACATATTATATTTACCCATTTAGATACCCTTTCTTCATTCCCTTGTGTAGATATAAGCTGAGGCAGCAGGATTGCCAGGTTGAGACCAGAGGCCAAGCAAGACCCTGTATCAAAAATGTTAAAAGGGATTGGGTTGTGGCTCAGTGGTGGAGCACTTGTCTAGCATGTATGAGGCCCTGGATTTAGCCCCCAGGACAAAAAATATATATATTTTACCTCTCTTTCCCCATACAAAAATCAACTTGAAATGAATGGAAGACCTAAATATAAGATCTGAAACTCTGAAGTCACTACAAGAAAACATAAACACTTGAAGACATTGACATAGACCATAACTTTTAGATATGACTCCAAAGCCCAGGCAACAAAAACATAGAATAGACAAAAGGGGTTACATCAACCTACAAAGCTTCTGCACAGCAAAGGAAACAAGCAACAGAGTGAAGAGACAACCCACAGAGCAAGAAAAATATTTTCCAAATATTGATCTGACAAATTAATATCCAGAATATTTAAAGAACTCAAAAACAACAACAAAGAAAAGTACTCAGATTTTAAAATGGCAAGTGATCTTAATGGACACTTCTTAAAAGAAGAAATACAAATGGACAACAAATATATGAAAAAATACTCAATATCATTAGTAATCAGGGAAAGCCAAATCAAAATTATGAGATATCTCACCCAATTTAGAATGGCTGTTATAGAAGTTCAAAATAAATGCAGTCAAGAATGCAGAGTAAAAAGAACTCTCATGCACTGTTGGTGGGGATATAAATTAGTATGACCATGATGAAGAACAGTGTGGCTACTATGTGATCTAACAATCCCTCTTCTGAGCACATATCCAAAGGAAATGAAATCAGCATGCCAAAAAGAGAACAGCAACCATGTTTATTGTGGCACTATTCACAATAGCTAAGATAGGGAATCAACTCAGGCATCCATCAATGGATGCATAAAGAAATGTAGTATACATACACAATGGAGTATTATTCGGCCATAACAAAGAATAAAATCCTGTCATTTGCAGCAAAATGGATGGAACTAGAATATATATTAAGTGAAATAAGGCAAACAGAAAGACCACTACCACATACTACTCTTTCTCATATGTGTAAATTAGACAAAGGTCAGCATGAATGTAGAATAGTGATTATTAGAAGTTTGGAATGGTAAGCAGAGGATCAATAAAGGGAAGCTGGATTTGATCAGTATGCTCTCTGTATATGTATTGAAATATCACATTGAACACCATTACCATGTACAATTAATGCATGCTCATCAAAAATAAAATTTTTAAAAAGCAAAGTTATACTTTACCCCATTACCTAATCCAATCTAATAATGTTATATCACATTTCCATTAAAATATATCCTTAATCCAACTACTTATCAACATATTCTCTGCTACTGCACTACCCAAAGGCCTTTTTAAATTCCACATTCAAACTGTTCACTGTTGAATTAGGGAAGAGTTATTGGTGTTTTTAAAACAAAACTGTACAGGGAATTAAAGTTCAAAGAGCCACTTAAAATTTATTACTAGCCCTAACAGTTTTTTATTTTATTCTTTTGGTTTTCCCAAAGAGATAATAGGCCTGCAGCCATACTACTGTGGCATCCAATCCTGTCAGATCTCAGAAGCTAAGCAGGGTCGGGCCTGGTTCGTACATGGATGGGACACCGCCTAGGCACGCCAGGTGCTGCAGGCTTGGGAGATGGTCCCGGCAACCCACTCCCAAAAATTAATTTGCCATTGAAAACCTTGTGAACAGTAGAGAAGCACTGACAATAGTGTTTAACCTCTTATATATAGAGTTGCTATGAGTCAGACACAGACTCAGCGACACCTAAAAACAACAATGAGATAATAATAATTGACACCTAAAAACAACAATGAGATAATGATACCATCTGCAAATGACAAAAAAAAATTATATCTTCTTTCACACTGATTGACATACAAAGCTTCTTTCTTTCTAATCAGATAAATTATAATCACTCAAATTATACTGGAAAAGTATCCAGTTTGTTGAGAGTTTGATTCTTTTGGTATCTATTGTTCTTATTCCTCATTAATAATGGACATATTTCTCTTTATGCTTAATTTACTATGGAATGTGTTTTGCTAAGATTGAGGCATGGCTACATGAATATTCCTTGTAAACTCAGGAAAAGTGAGAAACTCCAGTGTCATTTGAGGCCTACATGTGAAGAATTGTTCTTTAACCCTCAAAAAGAAAGACTAAATGGGTAAGCAATTACAGCTACAACTACGTTTTAATAATTCTACATTTAGCTTTGTATAGACTTTTTAAGTCAGGTATGCTCATGAAGGAACATTCACAAACACAAACCGTTCTATATCTGAGAACTAAAGTAATAAAGTCCATGCTAATTCTTATACCTTTAAGTGAAAGTCCTCAGGATAAGAATTCATGTTACCTTGCCATTTCTTTCTTTTTCTCTCTTTCTTTCTTTCTTTCTTTCTTTTTTTTTTTTTTTTTTTTTTTTTTTTTTTTTTTTTTTTTTTTTTTTTTTTTTTTTTTTTTTTTTTTTTTTTTTTTTTTTTTTTTTTTTTTTTTTTTTTTTTTTTTGTTACTGTCTTTGACTCTAACTTTTCAAAATGTTACAACAAAATGGAGAAAGAGGGATCTTCTTTGATGACCATTTTTAAATGGAACTCCCTAGAAAAACAGGGGTATATTTTATTTTGTTTATTTTCCTTATGCTGGGGATTAAACCCAGGGCCTTGTATGTACTAGGCAAGCACTCTACCACTGAGCCAAATCTTCAGCCAAGGACCATTCTTAAGTGGAACTCTGGGCCTTTATAATTTATACAACCAAGACTTTTTCACATAATAAACTTTTGTTTCCTTGCATTCCCATCTTGGGTAACCAAAGGACTGGTCTTTCTCATTTCCTCTAGGGCTACTTTTATTTATAACTATCCTCTATTTACATGTTTTGTTTTGTTTTTTCACTTCTTTTCATTGGATAGTTAGACATCCTTGAGTTTCTGGGTTTCTGTACTTGATTTTGCTCTTAACAGCCTCCTGTGACCCTTTTTTCCTCTTTACATTATTTCCACATTTTTTTCAGTCCTTCTGTTTTATAACTTGCTTTGTTTTTAGCAGTCATTGTTTGTTTCTTTCAAACTTGGAAGTCATTCAAGCCTCCTTCAGGAGTTGGTGCTGCCTCTCTGCCTGCTTCTTCAGTTGGTGATGCAGAGTGAGAAAGGCTTAATTGAATCAGGGTCACCACATTCACTTCCAACTCTTCATTCTTTCCTAAGCCAATAGTAGAGGTTATTGATTTTTTTCTTTCAAGTGACACTATTGTTTTTCTGGTACAGTAGCCAGCAAGAAAAATTGGGGCCTGTTTTTAATCCACCATCTTCCAAAAAGTCCCCTCTTACCTTTAAGCCTTTTGTGCCAGCCATAACTCTTGCTGTTGATATCTCTTCATCTCCTTAAGTCCCTTTCCACGTGCCAAATGTCTCACCTTGCAAGTTTAGCTTTGCATAAATTTTGATACCAATCCTTTGTTCTAAATAAATCATTCAGTGTTATGCCTACATAAATCATGTATTTGTTTCTTATAAAAGCTAGCACAAGGCTGCCTCATCTGTGTAAATCTAAGGTTTTAAAAACTTTTTTAAAGTATTATCTTCAGTAAAGAAAATCTGGAAAACAATTTTGGATACACTTTTCTATGGACGTTATTATATAAGCATTATTATAAACATTTCTGTGTACTATTGCAGAGGTTTCTGAAATTATTACAAACATTTCTACATGCTATTGCATGGGAAAAGGAGCTGGCAGTTCACTCCTGAAACAATCCTGGATACAATCAGCCATCGAAAACCATATGAATAGCAGAGAAGCATTGACATAGTGCCAGGCATGGCACAGTGTCAGGGAATGTTCTGTTCTGTTGTATATAATGTCACTGTGAGTTGGACCCAACAATATAGCACCTAACAACAATAACAACATGCTACTGCAAGGCCACCCATGGTGGAAAGGTTTCAGCTGAGCTTCCAGACTAAGTCAGACTAAGGGGAAGGACCAGGCAGCCCACTCCCAATACAATTAGCCATTAAAAACCATATGAACAGCAGAGAAACACTATCCAAATAAAGTGCCAGAAAGTGATCCCTCCAGGCTGGAAGGCATTCAAATGATGCCTAGGGAAGAATTGACTCTTCAAAGTAGAGTCAACCTTAATGATGGGAATGGAGTAAAGCCCCTGGGACCTCCTCTTTATTTCTTTTTTTTTTTTTTGCCCCCAGTACTGGGGGTTGAACCCAGGGCCTTGGGCCTGCATGCTCTGCAAGTGCTGGACCACTGAGCTGCACCCCCAGTCCATTTTTTTTTTTTTTTTTACTTTTTGAGACAGGGTCTTGCTAAGTTACACAGACTGGCTCTGGTCTTGAACCTGCGATCCTCCCCCCTCCATCTCCTGAGCCACTGGGATTACAGATGTGTGCCACCGCACCTGGTGCGGACCTCTTCTGATGTAACATGTCTCAAAATGAGAAGAAACATAGTGACTGCAACAATAAGTTCAAACATAAAAAGATCATATGCATGACACGTTGTTGGGTGGTGTTTCATTCTGCTGTACTTAGGGTTGCTATGAGTCGAATATGACTTAACCCTCAACCATACCAAACAACAACAACATCGCAGAGATACACATAAACACACTTTTGTGGCTGGGGAGTATTCTATAGAGAGGTGGCACCATTGTTGCAGAGTTGGACATCTAGTGTGTAGAGCTGGTAGGTATGTTTTTGCTGTGTTAAGCATCATGCCCATCTTCATATTAGTACAGTCTTGCACCACCTTCCCTTTGGAAAATGTCCTTCCCTTCCTGGCATATGGTTCTGCTGGTACACTCTACTTACAGCCCTAGGGGTGGGTGGTTATGTGTCTCTGGCCTAGTAATTGTTATTCCTATGGCACTTTGGATCTAGTTCCAGGAGCGCTCAGTTTTGTGACTCCATTTCTTCCCAGGATATCACTTGGGATGCTTTGCTGCTACTAACAGAAAACCTAACTAAAAATGGCTTAACCTTGGGAGTATTTATCATTTACTCACTTAACAAGAAGTCTAGAGACAATGATTGTCGTGGCTTGAACTGTGTCTTCCAAAAGGATATGTTCAAGTCTTAACCTTATTTGGAAATATAGTTTTTGTAGATAAAACCAAGTTCAGATGAGATCATTACTGTGGGTCTTGCACTAATATAAGTAGCATCTTTATAAGAAGAAAGGACAAAGTCATATGAAGACTGAGACATATAGGAAGAAGAGCAGGTAACTAGAGTCAGGGATTGGAGTGATGTACCTGCAAGCCAAGCAGCACCAAGAATCATAAGCCATGACCAGAAGCTAGGAAGCAGCAAGGAAGACTCTCCCCAACAGATTTTCCCTATCAGACAAGGAATCAGCACAGCCCTGCTGATACTTTGATTTTTGACTTCTAGCTTCCAGAATTGTGAGAGAATAAATATCTCTTATTTTAAAACAACAGTTTATGATATTTTTTTAAAGCAAACTAATATAGTAATGCATTAGAATCCCAGGAAGTCTGCAAGAAACTGAAAAGACCTGTTCACCTAAAAATATGGAGACACACTGGACAATGAAGGCAGAGAGCATATAGACTAGTGCTCATTCATTTTTTAAAAATATTATTAAACATTTACTGTATACTGGGAACTGCAAAGCAGCAAAAAGTAATGTGGTCCAAATAACAAAGTGTATCAACTTTGTTATGATCTTTAGTATTTTCATTTCACAAGATCCATTATTTATTGAATATTTATATGTTCAGGCCTGTGTTTGGTGCTTTCAAGACACTATCTCACCCAGTTGTCTCAACACATCTGTGAAACAGTACTGTTATCCTGATAGCCTATACTTCTAACAACAAGGAAACAGAAGCTCTAAACCAATGATTCGTTGTATGGATTGCTGTGGTAGTTATAGCTGCACATGCAAGAGAACCTAGTGACTTCTATCCGCAGCTCAGTTTTTGAGAAAAGCCTGAATAGCTCTCCATGCACCCTCATGTGTTGCAGCTGATCCATTTGACCTACATAAAGGCATCAGAGACTCACACCAAACTTCCCTGGCTACTGTGGCCATGGCCCAGGACTTTTGGTCTCTGCATAATCCACACCATGAGATAATAGTCTGTGTTGCCAGTCATTCATTCTGATGGCAGAGTCCACAGCAAATTCTCTTTGCAGGTCAGCATGAAGATCAGGCCTCTACCACTTTCCAGGCAATTGGTGGTTCTTAAGGTCACACGTTTATATCTGCATTAATAATAGAGTTTGAAATCTTTCAGTTCTCAGGGACTGCCTAACCCAATGCAGATTGCGATCAATAGTGTCATATATTTGAAAGAAACAAATATAATACGCTTTGAAGTGGAAAATAAGGATGTTTATGCCTGAGAGTTGAAGAGTGCTCACCACACTGTATTTCAGGTACAGTATTATAAGAGATGGTAATTGGATTCACCCCTAAAATGAGTTCCCTGTTTTAATAAATTTGGGAAACATTGCATGGTACAGGCTCTTTAAGGTATTGCTCTCAAGAAACCAATTTAGTGTAGCTTAACTCAGCATTTTCCACGCTTTCTTTGCACTTGGATCCTTAGATATCCTTCTCTCCCTCCCTCCTCCTCCCTGCTCCCTCTATCACTAACATCCTTTAGGAAACTGTTTGCAGGACATCAGTTACCAAGTCTTGGGTTACAGTGCATGCTAAAAGCCCCCCAGAGACGCTTCCAGGAAAATAAAGAGCAGAATAATGGCATGTAGCATTTGCAGAAAGTAGTTCTGACTATGCACTGCAAAGTCTGTGTACAGGAGGGCAAGCCTTTAATAATGTCCAACAAGTAGGTCTATATTCTTTTTTTTTTTTTTTTTTTGTGGTACTGGGGGTTGAACCCAGGGCCTTGCGCTTGCATGCTCTGCAAGTGCAGGACCACTGAGCTGCACCCCCAGCCCAATTTTTTACTTTTTGAGACAGGGTCTTGCTGAGTTACGCAGACTGCCTCTGGTCTCCAACTTGCAATCCTCCTGCCTCCGCCTCTGGAGCCGCTGGGATTACAGGCATGCGCCACCGCACCTGGCAGGACTATATTCTTTTGTTGTAGTTTGAAGAAAAAAAATCCTGCATTGCAACTGTTATTATTTTATTTTATTTTTTTGTAACTTCTGGTCTTAAATTTTAGCAACTCTAAATATTTTTAAAAGGACATCATCTCTCTCTCCAAAAAGGAACTCCTTGGTACCTGGCCACCACCTGGTGCAGGTGTCTCACTCACAGGCATAGTTCTTTTGTACTTTTTGTTTGTTTGTTTTGTTTTGGGGATAGGGTCTCACTAAGTAACACAAGCTGCCTCTGTCCTCAAACTCATGATCCTCTTGACTCTGCCTCCTGAGTCACCAGGATTACAGATGTATACAACCATGCCAACACAGCCATGGTTCTTAAGTGGTAAGGCATGTTTGATGTAGCCACAAGCACTTCTTCCCTTTACCATTAAAGATGTAAGTTAGTGAAACTGCTTAACTAGGCACTTTGACAAGCAAAGGGCCATGCACCAAAAATAGAAAGAGGCAAAATCACAGCCTCTGTTCATGAGGGGCCTCACAGTCTGCTGGGAAAGACAAAGACACGCCCAAAGGAAGAACGGGGTGGGTGATACAGGGACAGAAAAGTGAGAGAAGACAACCCAGTTGCAGGTTCAAGGCAGAATCGTGAGGAGGTGATGGAGCTGAGTCTTAATGGATGAATGAGAGTTTCCCAACAGGAGATGATGAAAGCCCAGATGCCAAGGCTTAGAGGCCTTCAAGGTGACCTCAAAACCCAAAGCCCAGCAGTCAGCTCTGTGGGGCTGAGACCAGAGTGGTAGGCATTTTGGGTGGGAGTGGACAGTGGGGAAGGAGAGAGGTAGGTTGAGAGAGGCCCTGTGTGACTTCATTAGCATGTCATCTAGCCTTTCTGGACCTCATCTATTTGGCTAAAAGCACAGTTTCTGGAGGCCAAGTCTCAGCCTTCCATGCTTGTTTGCTGTGTGACTTTGGGCAAGTTACTGAACCTCCCTCTGCTTGAGTTTATTCATCTAAAATATAGATAAAAGGTTGTTGAAAGGGTTAAGTATTTGTGCTTGACACAATATAAAGTGTTAGTGATTATGGTCGTTGATGATATTCTCTTTATCCTTATTGTCCTCATCTGAAAAGATATGATAACGTGTGAAAGTGATTGTTAAAAAACAAAAAAACTCAAACAGAATATAATCATTATTATAATGATGCCCAATTATCTTCTCATTGTCTTGTACCCCAGTGGCTCCACGGTAGGGCTGCCTGCTGGGCCACCACACGGGACCAGACTCGGAAAACTCTATTCATCTAAATGGAGGTGACAGAGATGAGGTCAGTGCTGGTTGGAGTGTTGGTCATATGACAAAATTAATGAAATTTTTTACTTAAGACCTGTATGGGGTCTTTGTTTTTTGTTTGCATGTTAGTTTTAAAATCACAGCTTAGAGTCCAAAGCATTTCCAGGAAGCCAAGGCTTATTTCATATCAATGCTGCTCTGGCTGCTCCCTTTGACCTACTGGTCTTCTGACTCAGTCCTGGTCTAAGGTCATTTCACTGCAAGAGAGAAAGACTTCAAATAACCTGTCTCTCTCTCTCCAACTCCTCCAGTTCTCTGTCTCTCCAGGTAAATAAATGAGGTAGGAAAAATCTGGGTGTGGTGGCTCATACCTGTAATATCGCCAATTTGGGAAGCAGAGGCAGGAGGATCACAGGTTGGAGGCCAGAGGCAGCCTACATAACTTAGTGAGACCCTGTCTCAACATAAAAAGTAAAAAATGGGCTGGGGGTGCAGCCCAGTGATAGAGCGCTTACAAAGTATGTGTGAGGCCCTGGGTTCAACCCCCAACTACCAAAGAGGAAAAAAAAAAGAAAAAAGATATGAGGCAGGAAAAGCCATCTCTTTGCCTCCAGTTAAGAAAAGGTCTGGCTCAATCTTTTCCTTCCAAAGTCCTCTTTTCTCTCAGTTGGCTGGAGGGACTTACTTTGTCTAACTTGCCTTGGGACAAACTTTAAGATCCCTAACAGTCACAGGTTTCAGAATGCTTTTTTGAAGAGCCCGTTTGTCTTACGAAAAAGAACACCATAGAAAATCCAAGCAATTTATTTTTTCACAGATTTTTAAAGTGTTCTAAATCACCAATACTTCCTGGCAGGGCACAGTGTAAGACTTGGCCATCATTATCAATCAAGGTACCAGATCTGCAGTGAAGAGGGTACCATACTAAGTGAGAGGCACAAATTAAGGACATTTTCTGGGCTAAGCCCCTGGTAGACAGGGACCCTGTCTGGCTAAATTGCTTTGTGCCACACACAAGAGGAGAAGTGAGTGCTTTTGTTTGTTTGTTTGCTTGCTTGCTTTTAATATTAACAATGGTTATGTGCTTACTGTAGCCCTATAGCAGTGAGCAAAGGCCGGAGCTACATCAGGTGTTTGACAGTAGATTTTCTTGGAGGTAACTGAAGATCTAAATCCTCAAACATGTAGAAATTTCCCAGCAAAGAAATCATGAAAATAGAAAAAAAAAAAAACAAAAAACAACAACACTAGACCTTCCTCTGGGTTCCCAGTGCCTCTCAGATTTGTTTATGATTCTTGAAAGACATGCCACTAACTTCTAATGTTTCCAGAAAACTTGGGGAAGAAGTGTGGGCTTTAGAGAGCCCTAGGTATGCAGGTATCCACACCCAAAGCCTCAGAGGAAGTCCCCTGGCGCCTCTGTTCACCTTCTTAGGACTCTTTCATCCACGCTCCATTTTCCTGACTACGCCTGAGTGTGTTTGAAGAGAGATCACCAAGCAAAACACTGATGTGTGTCTCCCTTCCTCCTTTTCTTCTCCCCGTCTTCCCTTCTCGCTCCCTCCCTTCCTGTGTTCCTCCCTCTCTCTCCTCTCCTCTCCTCTTGCTCTAAACCTTTTACACTGCAGTTGAACAAGCCCCTGGATAAAGACTTTATCCAAAAACCCCCTCTTTAAAGTTATTTCAAATTTCTCTGCAAGGCTTTCAGAAATCTGTTTGTTTGAGGGCAGAATTAGATGTGACCGGCGTTTTATTGTGACATAAAACCATATTTCTTCCCTGGAAGATTAAAAAATAAAATCGGTTAATAAGAAAAGCTGTCAGCAACAGAAAATGGCTGACATAATCCGTTTATCCTCCGAGCAATAAAGATATTGGTCCTTGGGAGTCTATCCTCTCTCTCATGTTATTTCGCCCAAAACATTATCTTCCCAGCATTCTGATGGATTAAGAAGTCATATGGGAGATAGCAGGGAAATGACAGATACAAAAAAATATATAATATCCTTTCATTTCCCCTCCTCCCTCCACACTCACTCAGGCTCCCCCCTCTTCACTTCCCTCCCCCTATCCAAAACACACACACACTTTATTTTCCTCTCTTTCCCTCTCCCTGACACCCTCCCATTTTTCTCACCCTTTGGAGAAGAAATAGATCTTCTTTTACCCATAATTCCAATGTTCTGATAATACTAATAGGGGTGATGAGGCAATCTGTCACCAACATCCCTTCCCGCCGTGTGTGTGTGTGTGTGTGTGTGTGTGTGTGTGACTTGCACACATCTACATAGACTCAGATCGCCAAATGAAGAGATGACCCCTTGATAAGAGTGTGGAACACCCAGAGAGAAAGAAAGTTAAGCATGTCTCCCCACACTCCTAGACTTTTAATCTCAGATTTTGACAATAGCATGAATGTCAGGAACAAGGCTGAAGGCAGCACAAGCCAAAGGAAACAATAGAAGGAGAGTTGGAGAAGAGACAATTAAAATGTCATTTGGGGATTGAGAGAATCATCCAAAAAAAGAAAAAAGAAAAAACATAAAGAGAAAAACTCAGCAGAGTCAAACTTCTTTTCCTCTTTTCTCAGGTAAAGGTGCCATGGCCAACAGGATGTTGCACACAAAATTTTAATTCCTTTGTTCTAGGGAAAGGATTCTTAGGATTGTACATCAAAAGCCCCAAGATAGCTTTTTTTTTTTTTTTAACTGCCTTACAAATAATCCCCAGGCCCTTTCCTGGGACTCAGAGAAAGGATAATGGCAATGCCAATGGAAACTGGGTGTGTCTCTGAAAGATATACTTTCTTCCCCTCCCAGTTTTATTGAGGCTTAATTGACAAATAAAAATTGCACCTATTTAAAGTGCACAATGTTATGCTTGGACAGGTGTGCATGGCAAAGTGATTCCCACGGTCACCTTACTCAGCGCAGCCTCTGATGAGGATGCTACAGTCCTTTCCACCTGAGTCCATCATGCTTTTCTAACTCACCACTTGCTTTGAGTGAAAATGAAAAACGTCAGTTACTTGCATGACTCTTTTTTTTTTTCCTAGTAACTAAATGTTTAGAGTTCTCCTAGCCAAGTTTTGGACTGGGATTAAGCTCAGTTGGTAGAGTGCTCCTCTGCAATCTCTGAGATCGCGAGTTCGATTCCCAGCACCACAAAATGGGAGAAGGATGTGGCAACCCATTCCCAAGGCAATCCCAAAACAGTCAGCCGTTGAAAACCCTATGTGGGTCACTATGAGTTGGACTCAACTTGACAGCACCTAACAACAACAACAGCCAGTCTTTGCCTGCAGCCGTGCCACTGTGGCATCCGATCCCATCAGATCTCGGAAGCTAAGCAGGGTTGGACCAGGTTGGTCCTTGGATGGGAGACCACCTGGGAACACCAGGTGCTGTAGGCTTGGGAGAAGGACTTGGTAACTGACTCCCAAAAACAATCAGCCATTGAAAACCCTATGAAAAGCACTAACAACAGTGTTTTGCTTATTTTATGTAAGGTCGCTGTGAGTTAGACACTGACTCAACAGCAGCTAACAACAACAAGCCAAGCTTTTGTTGTTTTCCATGAGAACTTGACCAAATGAGTTGACTGCTAGCTGACAGGTATGCTGTCCGAGGTAAACTGACCGGAAGCTATAGAAAAAATAGTAAATAGCAGGAAGAGATGGTGAGACCCATGAACAGTGTGGAAAAAAAGAACTTCCTGAAATGAATTTTCAATGTACCCATGATGGTGGACAAATATGTGTACATATACTTATGGATTCCACTATCTAAAAATTAGCTAGATATACCACTCACAAGTTACCAGGAATGGAAAGTAATAAAATTTACCAATCTTCTAATAGCGAATCCTCAAGTATCTTCTGCAACTACAATGACTTCAAGCCTACAGTTGCAGCTCTGTGGCATCTGATCCTGTCAGATCTCAGAAGCTAAGCAGAGTCGGGCCTGGTTAGTGCTTGAATGGGAGATTGTCAGGGAACACCAGGTGCTATAAGCTTGGGAGAAGGACTCGGCAACCCATTCCCAAAAATCAATCTGCCATTGAAAACCCTATGAACAGCAGAGAAGCACTGACAATAGTGTTTCCCCTGTTGTGTGCAGGGTCGCTATGAGTTGGATACCAACTCAACAGCACCTAACAACAACAACAATGACTTCACAAAGGTTCAGGAATGTGAATGAACCAAGTTAAGAGTAAGAAAGTGAGGTGAGGGAGAAGGAGGTTACAGATTGGAGATTCCACTTGACAATTATTTATTATTAGCCTTATATTTTTGAGTTAAAGTATTTGATAATTGGTATAATAAAAATGGCATCAGGGTTCCAGAGAATAATTTTCATTTCTTTCAACTCATTTACTTCTACCCATTCATATCTTTCTACAGCAAGTCTCTCTGTGAACCATAACTTTCTGTACATTTTGAAAGCCAGTTGCTATAGAAGCCTTTAATTGCATTGTACAAGATATACTCTCATAAAAAATACAACTACATATTTTATTATAGCAAAACCTCTTTATTTAAATGGCTATAAAACCAGATGTTGAACAAATGTCTACAGCAATTAAAAATGAGAAGTAACACATTTACTGAACCTAAATATTTAAATATTTAATTGAAGAAGTTTTTCAATTACAGGCTTTTAGTAAATAAAAGCTGCTTAAATTTGAAGTGTGTTTGAATTCTATAGCATGAAGCTGGACTCCTCAAATATTTTCACTTATGATATTATTGATAGAAACTCTGAATCCAATTCCTAGTGTGATAATTGACCATGCCTAAAACAATTCATTTATTACCTCAGTGAGTATGTTGTTGCGATTGTGTGTTAAACCAGGCATCATTAAATCATTCTAGTGAAAGGTGAAATGTGGCCATAAGCCACTGCAAGAACTGACTAGGAATTAGCTTGCAATTGATTATCATCCCTAGATGATACATGTTGCCTGTTAGCACTTATTCAGTTTTCTTTTGGCATTTACTGAGTCCTGTCTGTGTACCTAGTTCTATACCAAGCACCAGAGATCTACAGAGAAGCAGTACAAGGTCTCTGCCCTCTGCTACACCACACACTGTCAGGGGAGACAGACCAGAGACAGCCAAGGACCCCTCATTGTGTGGGGTGCTCTGAGAACAGTCAGAGCCCTAGTGACACAGGGGTCATCCTACAGGCCCCTTTCTTCACACACTCCTGGCCTTCCCAGGTGCCCACCACCATCTGGATTTTTGGGAGACAGATGCCAGTGTCTCATCTCATATCCCTTCCAGGACTCTTCTGAAGGAAATTTTATAGGAGTTGCTCTGATGAACACATGTTCCACCTCTATTGTGGTTTATCCGTCCATCACTCATCTATTGTTGTTGTTGTTGTTAGGTGCCATCGAGTCGGTATCCGACTCATAGCGACCCTCATAGCGTTTTCAATGGCTGACTGTTTCGGGATTACCTTGGGAGTGGATTGCCAGGTTCTTCTCCCATTTTTGTGGTGCTGGGAATCGAACTCGGGACCTCAGAGACTGCAGCACAGCGCTCTACCAACTGAGCTAAATCCCAACCCCATCACTCATCTAGTGACCCTGAAATAATCACAGACAAACTGAAAAATGGGACATGTTAAGACACGAATATAAGTATTCTCTCTAAGATCGCTTTAAAGATCAAAGGCTTGACCCATTGTTTTTATTACAAAGATTACAAAGATTTTTATTACAAAGATTACATTTCTCACGCCTGCACTGCCTCCTCCATAACACTGATAACACTGGAAATTCCAGTTCGCTTGTCTGTCTCCACCCATGACACTGTGAGATCTTTGAGAACGGGGATAGCTCATGGTGGGGAGTCTATAAGTGTCTGGAAAGTATGGGTACCGATATCATAAGTAATTCAGTTTGTCAATAACAGTGACTTTCTTTTCCAGTGGTTGTAATAGCAAGATTCCCAGGCAATTGGCCTCTACATACAACTGTTGACTTGGTTATGGAATGGGTTGTTTAATTAAAGTATTCAGTTTTGTAGAAGATTACCCAAGATATGTTATTTGGGTTATCAGTTTAGAAAAGAAATCTTAGAATACAGTATAATTCACTTAACATTAAAGCTAAATGGATAGGATTAAATTATAGACTATTTACGAGGTAGATCACTGTGAAGGACAAATATCACTGGCTTAATGTGAAAGTGCAAGTTAACATGTTTTCAATGAGTTATCACTGAACTAAGAAACTATTTTAAAATTAAACCCCAGATTTGTTCAGGTCTACTTGACTCCTTCTGGAAGTTTGTTGATGGTCTCTATTCTTAAGGAATTTCCTGTTCGTGTCAACTTGAGCATAACTAATCTATGTGGTTGTTGTTAGGTGCTGTCAAAATTAGGTCTGACTCACAGCAACCCTATGTACAAACAAACACTACAGGACACAGTGTCATACTCTGCACTGTTGTCAGTGCTTCTCTGCTATTCATAGGGTTTTCAATGGCTGATCTGAGTAGATACCGTGCCAGGATGCAATGCACACAGGTTTTTTTTTTTTTATTTAAGCCCATTATTGCAGTCACTTTGTCAATCCATCTAATTAAGCATCTTCCTTTTTTTCTTTGATCTGCTGCTCTACTGAGCTAAACTCTAGCCCTTGTATACATTTATATTTTATGTAATAAGCATGCATACATTAATAAGAAAAATCAAATAATAGTAAATGTTTATTTTGAGTATTTTTATTAAAAAATTATATGCAGTTACCTGAATGGCATGCTATTCTCCTAATCCTTGGTCATTCATGCCTAAGGAGAGCCTGGCATTTTAATCTGTGCATTCATAATCTGAGTCTTAGTAATCACAATAATTGGAATTCAGAGTACTTGAGAGTTAATCAGAACTAGTGTTAGCTCATCAGGCTGAGCTAATCAAAACTGGTGTTATAAGTGAAATCAGCCAACAGCAAACAGCAACAGTGATTGAAAGATTCAAGAGAGAAGTACCAGCTTCATGCTATTAACGGCCAAGTCCAGAGTAGAGCTGGGTCTTATACACTGTACGTATGTCCTCAAAAAATCAATAGCCAGAAGCCCTAAACTGTAGCTTGGCCATATTTATGGTACAGAAGTAATTAAGATTAAGTGAGATCATAAAAGAAGTCCACCGATCCAGTAGGATTAGTAGCTTCAAAATAAACACCAGAGAGCATGCTTGTTCTCTCTCTCTCTCTCTCTCTCTCTCTCTCTCTCTCTCTCTCTCTCTCTCTCTCTCTCCCTTCTCCCTCTTTCTTCTTTCCCTCTCTCTCTCTGTACTCTCCCTCTATATCTTTCTTCCTCTCTCTTCAGAGAAGGGGAACATATACACATACACAAGGAAAAGCCTTGTGAGGATTTTGCAAGAAATTGTCCATCTCTAAGCCAGAAAGAGAGCTTTAACCTGAAACCAATCCTGCCAAATCTTGATCTGGAATTTGTGGACTCCAGAACTGTGAAATAATTATTTTTTTTTTATTTAAGCAACCCAGTCTATGTACTACAGTATGAGCTGGCTAACACAAATTTTGATACCAAGAAGTAGGGTGCTGATGTAACAAATACCTATGTGGAGGTTGCTTTGGATCTTAGAGAACATATTATATCATCATGAATAGAATGTTGGTAGGAATATAGGCATTAAAAGTTGCTCTGGTAAAGTCTCAGATGGAAAAGAGGAACATGTCATTAGAAACTAGAGAAAAAGTTGAACTGTAGTATAAAGTATCAAAGATAATTTGTTCCAATGTTTTGTGGAAAGTAGAATTTGTGAGTGATGAAACTATATACTTAGCCAAGGAGATTTTTGAGCATAGCATTGAAGGAACAGCTTGGTTTTCCCTTATTGCATACAGTGAGATGAGAGAGGAGAGAAATAAGTTGAAGGAACAGTTAAGCAAAAAGGAGTCTTAATTTGAAAGTCTGGAAATTCCTCACCCTATCAAAATTGCAAGAAAATAAAAATATGTTCTGAAGAAAAAAAGGATATAGCTAAACAACCACTTGATAAGATTGATTTGGGTGTTTATCACAGATTTAACCAGCCCTCTTAGCATAAACTAAACTGTGGGGCACACTCCTCGCCTGTCTGGCCTGGATGTTCAGAGGGGAGGTGCGGCCACACACACAGATAACTAAACACAACTCACTTGGACCCTCAGGTGAGGGGCACAGACTCCTGTGGCCCTCAGGAATGCCGAGAGAGGAGAGAAAGGAAAAGCCTCAGGCACTTTTGTCTTGTGGAGCTGAAAGCTCTTTATTGTTTCTCTGCCCTTACAAGGGCCAAGAGGAACCCAAAATGAATACAGCTCAGTACCAAGTGCTACAGCTCTTATGCTGCCTTGAGAGCAGCTGTGGCTATTCTGCCTCTGGTGCTGGGACCAAAGACTGTCCTCAGCTTCTGTCCCTAGGCACTGGGCCAAGAGACTGTCCTTACCTTGATTGTAGATCTTCCTCTTGAGAGTGCCATCTAGTTGTCCTGGTCTCAGTGGTCACCAGGAGAGATGCTTCTGTGTTGCTGGTCAAATCCAGAGAGAGCAAACTGCTGCAGTGTAGCTCCTTTTATAGATGGTTCAAACCAATCAGCTTCAAGTCCTTTGTTTTCCAATTGTCCAGTCAGGTTCAGGAGATTTGTGAAGGGTTTTGCAAAAGTGTCCAATCACATTACCTTCACTTTCCCTAGATTTATAATTTACAAACCAGATCAAAATCCATTTTCCCAGTTTTGGGGTTTTTGCCAATTTCCTCCCAATTTTTTCTCACACTAAACTGGTAAAGATAAGATTATACCCAGTTAGTATTAGTCAATAATAAAGATGAGATTATACCAGCAGAAACACTGCCAGTCACAACTAAATGGAACAGGATGTATTAATTGAGCAATTTGTCTAAGAATGTTTTGTTCTTCAAGAAAAGAGAGTGGCCCTGACAGCATACATAGATCAATAGGGAAGCCACTCCCAAAATAGGACCAGGGGGCCAGGTTGTTTCCTCTTTTGTCTCAAAGACTTTAGAAGTTGTAGCCCCCTCAATTTCAGCTGGCCAGGCTTCTCTGACCCAGCCTCTGGACAGTAATTTAAGATAGTACCTCAAAGGAAGTAATGAGGATTAAATAGGGGTTGGGACATGGTCCAACAGGATTAATGTGCTTATAAGAGACACCAGAGACCTCATTCTTTCTCCAAACGTGGGCACCACGAAAAGGCCATGTGCAGACATAGAAAGAAGACAGACATCTAAACACCAGGAAAAGGGCACCGGAAACAAATTTGCCAGCACTTTGGTCTTGGACTTCCCAGCCACCAAAACTGTAAGAAATAAATTTTATTGTTTAAGCCACCCAGACAGTGGTATTTTGTTTTAGCAGCCCATACTGAATCATGCTAAATGTTCAGAAGACCAACCAAGACTGAAAATCAGTAGAGTTTGGGGGAGCTGAGAGAGGAAAGAAAGGGACCTGAGGAAGAAAGATAGTCAAAGATGGTCATGGCTAAATTCATGGAGAAATGTACATTTGACTTCTGAAGGTGTTTTTCTTTAAAAGACAGTCTTTCTACCCTACTGTTTACTTCCTTCTACCATGTCCATCTTACATTGCTATCTTTTCAGTCTACAATTTTTAGCCACAGAGTTACTTCTAGTTCAAGATGGAGGAATTGCCCTTAGTAGAAATTTTAATCTCCATTCCAAATAGTAGAATGAAGGGAAAACATTTTTAACCTAAAAGATGTACTCACTTAATTGGCAAGAAAAATAAATGTTTGTCATTACTAAGTGTAAGAGAGAATATAGATCTCTGTGACCTCTTTGTGCATTTCCTGTGTGAACATAATCTGGTGCAATCATTTTGGAAAGCATTATAGCATTACCTTCTAAAGTTGAACATTCATATATCCTATTATGGTTTGAATCTAAAATGTCCTCCAAAGGTCATATGTTTAAACATTTGTACGCCAGCTGATGGCACTGTCCTGGGAGGTTATGGGGCTTTGGGAAATAGGATTCAGCTTGTGGAGGTAGGTGACTAGGGGCAGGCCTTTGGAGGTTTTACCTGGACCTCCAGTTCTGGTAGCTCTTGGTCCTTGATCCACCATAATGTGAGGTTGTCTGCCAGAGGCTGTCCTGCCTGCCCTGTTGCCATGCATCCTCACCTCTATAGACTGATCCTCTAACCATGAGACCTCAAGAAATCATTTCTACCATAAGATTCTTTCAGTCGGTTTCTGTGCTACAGCAGTACACAAGCTGACTAACAAGGAACTAGGTACTGGACAGTGCTTTGCAAAAACCTGACCATGTGGTTCTTAGGCTGTTGGAACTTGTTTATGGGAGGAGTTTGGAAGAGTTTGGAGATACAGGCAAGAGAAGCCCTTGATTTCTGTAAGCAGAGATTGAGGGGAGTTCTGGTGGGAGTTCAGAAGATCAGAACACCTATAGCAATAAGGAAAATAAAGACAGAACTTGTAGTGTTTCAGAGGAAAGTGAATTCTCCTGTTGGGCACCAGACTAGAGGACATTGATCTTATGTTCTTGCAAAGAGCCTGTCTATGATCTGTCTTTGTCCTAGAGATTTTGAATGAGGCTGAATTTAAAAGTAATGGACTAATTAACTTCATGGAGAAAATAACACAAGAACAGCATAATGTTGAGGCTGTATGTTGATTGTTACTTGCTGCTTTAAAACCAGATTTATGATGTGGGGGGAGAAAAAAACAGAGAAAATAGCAGAACAGGAAGATTTGAAAAATGTGCAGTCTAAAGAGGAAAAGAGCCTTGGTAGAAAAGGCAAATTTAAAGTTGCTGTGGGCAGGGCTGGCTTGGAGAATGATGCAGTAACTATTAAAGAGATAAATTCCAGTAAAGAGAAGCCTCTCATTTTGCACTGGGACAATAAAGATGGTGTGGAGTCACAGAAGGAGTCAGTCAGTCCCTCCTATCTAAAACCTCAGGAAGTAAAAGAGCAAAACTCTTTAAAAAGGCTTTCATTTAAAAAGAAGTGCCTCCCAAATGCACTCCTGAAAAAAGTTCACCCAAGGAAGTATTCTCCCACCAGGGAAAGGCAGAGGCTGTTGCTGCATCCATGGTTCAAAATGGCCCACCTACCATTTGAGACATCAATAAACCTTGGACATGTCCATACAGTGCTGGTTTTGCAGGCATGAAGAATTCAAGAGTTACAGTGTTATTGAGGCTGCCACCAAGGTTTCAGAAAATAGCCTACAAGGCCAGGCAGTGTGCACCATGGTCACATGCCTGCAGAAAGCTCCTGAAGAGCTGGTGTGTGAAGCTTTGGGCATGGAGCCTAAGCAGCAATGGAGACTCCTAGATGTTGGAGATGCCAGCACCATGAAACGTCTCCTGAGGAAAGATACCGGTAATGGGCCATCCCAAGAGAGCCATGGGAGCAGAGTGACCCAAGCCTGTTTGAGCCCAGAAGTTTAAAACATACCATGGAATTTAGTAGAACTCAGAAGACAGTTGGTCAAGAAAGTGTTTTTTGTGGCATGTCTGAAGCTGCTGAAGATCCAGTGCCTCTGTAGTCTCCACCATTTGTTGTTCAGAAACAAGGGCTTATACTGGCCTCTGAGGCTTCCCCTCACTCTGAGACCACAGTTCATGGATGTCCTGGACAAGAAGCTATGCTGAAGACCTTATCTAGCTGCCCAAGAGAGCCCCTTAGCACAGTCTAGTCCCTGGGTCTGTCTTCAAAGCAATGTTGCCACACCTTTCTACGTTGCTGTATTGCCCTCTGCCTCCTCTGATTCATACTATGTTATCATTCCTTGGAAGTTACACAGGAGAGAGCTGCTTAAAGGATTTGTTGTTGTTGTTGTTAGGTACCATCCAGTTGGGTCCAACTCATAGCAACCCTATGTACAACAGACTAAAGTATTACCCAACACTGGGCTGTGTACACAATCTTTTTATGTTTGAGCCTACTGTTGCAACCCCTGCATTTCTTCTCATTTTGAGTCATGCCACATCAGCAAAAGGAGGTCCCAGGGACTTTACTCCATTCCAATCATTAAGTTTGAATCAACTTTGAGGAAGCAACACTTCCCCCATCATTTTTTGAATGCCTTCAGCATATGCATGGGGGGTCATTTCCCGGCACTATATTTAACAGTGCTTCTCTGGTATTCATAGGGTTTTGAATAGCTAATTGTTTTAGGGATAGGATGCCAGATCCTTCTCCCTAGTCTGTCTTAGTCTGAAAGCTCAGCTGAAACCTGTCCACCATGGGTGCCCCTTCTGGTATCAGAAATACAGTGGCATACCTTTCAGCTTCACAGCAACATGAAAGCTCCCACAGCAAGATAAACTGACAGATGTGGGGGAATATTTTCATACATGTCTTAAATGTACTTTGATCATATTCAACCCCCCGTTATCTACCTTGCCTCCCAAACCTGGTCCCTTTCTTCTTCCCAAATAGTCCTTCTTCTACTTTCACATCTCCTTTTTAAATCTAGATTTCACACATGAGAGAAAACATGTGATATTAGTCTCTCTGAAACTAACTTATTTTCCTCAATATTATAATCTCCAACTTTACTTTCCTGCAAATGATATAATTTTATTCTTTTTTGGCTTAATAATATTCCATTGTGTATATATACCACATTTTGTTTATTATCATTTATGGCATCTTCTTAGTAAGAAGGTAATAGCATAGTTATTATTTGCTCTGAAATCAGACAGCCTAAGTTCAAAGTTCAAACCTTATTTCTACAACATAATAGCTATATAAGCTTGGGAAAATCACATATGCTTTCATTCTTTCTTTCAGTACTTGAGGTTCAAACTCAGGGCCTCATACATGCTTTATAAATGCTGTACCACTTAGCTTCACCCCCAGCCCATTTTTCACTCTTTTATCTTGAGACAGGCCTGTAGCCATAGCACTATGGTGTCCAATCCCATCAGATCTTGGAAGCTAAGCAGGGTCGGTCCTGGTTAGTACTTAGATGGGAGACTGCCTGGGAACACCAGGTGCTATAGGCTTGGGAGACGGACCTGGCAACCCACTCCCAAAAATCAATCTGCCATCGAAAACCCTATGAATAGCAGAGAAACAGTAACAATACTGTTTCACCTGCCATATGTAGAGTCACTATGAGTCAGATACTGACTCGATGGCACTAACAACATAAATATCTTGAGACAGAGTCTTGCTAAGTTACACAGACTGCCTCTAGCCTCAAACCTGTGATCCACCTTCCTCTGCCTCCCAAGCTGCTGGGATTTATAGGTGTGAGCCACTGTGCCCAGCCTCACCTAAGCTTTCTAAGATTTTGTTTTCCATTTTAAAGTAGGGATCACAGTAGTACTCAGTTTATTGAGTTATGAGATAATCCATGGATAGTTTTTAGCACTCCCTTTGGCATGCTGAAACTTCTAAATTAATTGCAAGTATTATGATTTTTGTGACCACTATGTCATGTTGGCAAGCACATTGTAATGTAGTCATTTCTGCACTGGGTACAGTGGCTCATGCCTGTAATCCCAGCAACTTGGGAGGCAGAGTCAGGATGACTGCAAGTTCAAGGCCAAAGGCAGCCTGCAGAATCTAGGAAGACCCTGTCTCAAAACAGAAAGTGAAAAATGGGCCAGAGGTGCAGCCCAGTGATAGAGTGCTTGCAAAGCATATGTGAGACCCTAGGTTCAACCCCCAGTACCACAAAAGTTAAAAAAAAAAAAAGTACTCATATCTGTCAGATGCAAATTAGAATGTCTTTGGTTGTAAGAAACAGAACCCCAAACTGAAAAGATAGCTTCAAAATATGCAAAATATGTTTTCTCAAATAATGTGGAGCCCCTATGTGTAGAAGCTCCAATGTTGACTGTTTCAATGGTTCAATGATATTTGCAAAACCTTGGATTCTTTTACCCCTTGGCCATCCTCAGTATGCTGCATCAGTCCACAGGTAAGCTTCACCTAAGGGCACAAATCAGCTGTCACATTCGTAGACATTGCATCCAATAGGACATCAAGTTGAGGGAGAGAGACTTTCTCATCTCTTCCTAAGAGTGAAGAAACATTTATCAGAAGTCTTCCCATCTCTACTCATCATGACAGATAAACTAGAATTCATCTCTGGAATATGTAGAGAGTTGATGGATATTCAGACAAAATCAAGTGTAAGCTACTGCATCAGGATTAGGATTAGTTACATAAACAAAACACCTAAATAAAGACCTTAAATGAGCACATGGCAGTTTAGGTCTCTCTCATAAAGATAGCCAAAAACAGGCACTGATAGCAGTGACTCCATGGTCATTAGAAATTTAGGCTCCTTCTAGATTCCACTCTACTGTCCTTAGATGTGGCTCCCATTCCCAAGGGTGCTCTAGAGTGGCTACTAAAGCACCAGTTCTCATATCTTTCTCCCATTCAAGAAGAGAGGAAGGGGTAAATGGAAAAAATAGTGCCACCCTGCATTGATTCAGTCTCTTTTAAGAGGTGTTTACAAAAGTTCCTCCCAATAAAAACCTTCTGTTGTCTGCTTCTAGCTGCAAGAGAGATTGGAATTTTGTTTTTTAGCTGGGAACATGGCTGATGAGACTAATATTTGGATTCTAGAAGAAAGGGAAATGGGAAGGGTAATGGGATGTAAATTGAGATCAGTATTATTATGTATGCCTTAAACTGGTAAAAGGACTACATCATTAGACTTCAATAAGATATAGTTACAGAGGTATAGATGTATTTCAGAAAGGGAAGCACATTAAAAACCTGTATAATAAGATATATTTAAGGACAGTATCCATAAATCAAAACAGAATTTTTAAGAATGTTTAAATAGCCCATAGAAAGCAGGAAAAAGAAAACAGAGAGGAAGAGAGAGAAGAAGAAAGCAAGCAAGCAAGCAAGACCCAAAATAAAAAACACAAAATAAAAAGTAAAGTAGAAGACTTAAGCCCTAACTTATCACTAATTACATTAGGTCTTAATGGTTTAAATGCCATTACATTAGAACTAAAAGACAAGCCAAGGGTGGTGGCACACACCTGCAATCTCAGCACTCAGGAGGCTGAGGCAAGAGGATTTTGAGTTGCAGGCCAGCCTGGGCTACATACTGAGATTTTCCTCAAAACAAACAAACAAACAAAAAACCTTTAAAAGACAAAGATTGTCAGAGTGGAGTGGAAAAGATAATCTAGGGAAATGTCATGTATAAGAAACTAACTTCAAATATGATATAGGCAGGTAGAGAGTAAAAAGATATATCATGAAAACATTAAAGGAAATCAAGTATGGGCTAAATTAAACCCAGATAAAGTAGTTTTAGAGCAAATAAGCTAGCAGAGATAGAAAAATGTATAAGGATAAAAGACTCATCCGTCAAGAAGACAAAGCAATCCTAAATATGTATGCACTGAATAACAGAGTCAAAATTGTTGTTGTTGTTGTTAGGTGCCGTCGAGTCGGTATCCAACTCATAGCGACCCTCATAGGGTTTTCAATGGCTGAGTGCTTCGGGATTGCCTTGGGAGTGGATTCCCAGGTCATTCTCCCATTTTTGCTGTGCTGGGAATTGAACTTGGGGCCTCAGAGACTGCAGTGCAGTGCTTAAAAATACATGAAGCAAAATCTGATAAAAAAAATGAGGGAGAAATAGACGAAACCATAATTATAAATGGAGAAGTCAATAATCCTCTCTTAGCAGCCATACCACTATGGCATCCAATCCCATCAGAACTCAGAAGCTAAGCAGGTTCAGGCCTGGTTAGTACTTGGATGGAAGACCACCTAGGAACATCAAGTGCTATAGGCTTGGGAGAAGGACCTGGCAACCCACTCCCAAGAAAACAATCAGTCATTGAGAACCCTGTGAATAGTAGAGAAGCATTAACTATAGTGTTTTGTCGGGGTCTGAGGCTTTATATATAGAAAATGGTGGTCATGTTCCATAAGAGACAGGATGTTCTGCTGCTCCTTTAAGCATATACAAAGTGTTTCAGAACCACTAGACAAAGAAAGTGTTCCTTTGAGAAAGATTTGCAGAGAATGTACTGTTCCTGGGAAAGTTACCTTTAACCTTGAAAAATAAGCAGAAGCAGCTGAGGCTGTAGATGATAAGCTGAGGTTGCCAGAAGCAGCTGTATGTCTTTCAGGACAGTTCCCTGAGCTATTCCTGATGATTCCTATATAAGCATGAGGGCTGAAAATAAAGCTTTGCTCAAGACCATCAGTCTTGGCCTCTTCGTCTCTTTCATCCTCGGCTCTCCCCTTCCCCCAGCTGGACCGCGGCAGTGTTTCACCTGTTTTATGTAAGGTCGCTATGAGTCAGACACCATCTCGACGGCCCCTAACAACAACAACAACAACGAGCAACTGATAGAAAATCTACATGGAAAATCAGCAAGGATAGAGAAGAATTCAGTAACACCATCAACTAGCAGAATCTAATTGACATTTACAGAAAACTCCACCCAACGACAGGAGAATCCAAATTCTTTTTGAGTGCATATGAAGCATAAATTATAATAGATCATATCCTGGACTATAATACAAACTTCAACTTTAAAAAAAAGTTAGAATGATACAAAATGTGTTATCTGACCACAATGAAATCTAACTCAAGATCAAAAATGAAAAGATAACATTAAAAGTCCCAAATACTTGGAAGTTAGGTAACAGTGTTCTAAATGATAGCAGAATCAAGAAGGAATTCTCAAGAAAAAATACATCGAACTAAATGAAAATGAAGCTCAACATTTTCAATAGTTACTGGAGACAGCTGAGGCAGTGCTGAGAGGGAAATTTATCGCACTGAATGCATACATTGGAAACCAGAAAAAGTTGAGCCAGGCATGGTGACACATGCCTATAATCCCAGCGTTCAGGAGGCTGAGGCAGGAGGATCACCAGTTCAAGGCCAGCCTGGGCTACATAATGATACACTGTCTGAAAAAGAGAGACAGAAAGGAAGAGGGAGAGAGGGAGAGAGAGAGAGAAAGGAAGAGAAGGAGGAGGAGGAGGAGAGGAAGGAAGGAAGGAAGGAAGGAAGGAAAGAAGGAAGGGTCTCAAGTAAATAAGCAAAGCTCCCAGCGCAAGAAACTAAAAAAAAATAAAAAAAATTTTTAAAAAAAAGAAGTACAAAATATCCAAAGCAAGAAGGAACATAAATATGAGTAGAAATCATTGAAAGTGAAAACAGAATAGTGAGAGAAAAATCAGTGAAACATAAAGCTGTTTCTTGAAAATATCAATAAAATTAATATACTTTACCAAAACTCCCAGAAGAAAAAAGATATGACATAAGTTACTAACATCAGCAATAAAATAAAGGACTATATAGGCATCAAAAATCAATAAGGAATTTACTATGAGTAACTCATAAATTTGACAACTTAGACAAAAATGGACCAATTCCTTGAAAAGAACAAACTACCTATACTTTCCCAACATAAAATATAACTCACATATCATAAAACTCACTCATTTAAAGTGTACAGTTTAATGCCTTTTAGTGTACTCATAGTTATTCATTCATGACCACAATCAGTTTTAAAACATGTTTATTACTCCAGGGAGAAACCCCTTTCGTTTTAGCTATTCCATCATAATCTCTCAATCCAGCCCAGTCCTAGGAAACTGTTCATCTGCTTTCTGTATCTTTGCATATTCTGGACATTTCATATTAATTGAGTCATTCAATTTGTGATCCTTTGTAACTTACTTCCTTCACATAGCATAATTTTCTAAGTCCCATTATACTTTATTTCACTTTATTGCTGAATAGTATTTCATGGTATGATTATATTATCACATTTTACTTGTCCACTCATCAATTGATGAACATTTGAGTTATTTCTGCTTTGGGTCTATCACTTCTTGTTGTTATTGTTGTTGCTGCTGTTGTTGTTGTTGTTGTTTTAGAGACAAGGTCTTGCTACGTAGCACAAACTGGCCTCAAATTCACTATCCTCCTGCCTCAGCCTCCTGAGTGCTGGGATTATAGGCATGCACCACCACGCCTAGCTGGGACTATTATTGATATACTATTATGAACACTCAGACATAGTTTTTGTGTGGACATATTTTTCATTTACGTAAGGTATATTCTTAGTAGTGGAGTTGCCATTGGAGGAACTGCTGGACTACTTTCTAACATGGCTATATGATTTTATATTTCTACTATCAGTATATGAAGGTTCTAATTTCTCTAAAACCTATTACCTGTCTCTTTCACTTCCCTGTGGGTGTGAGATGAAATTATCTATTCCCTGATGGCTAATGATATTGGGCATTTTCATGTACTTATTAGCCATTTATATCTTGTTAAGAAAACCATTCAAATGCATAGCCCATTTTAATTGGATATTTTCCTTTTTATTATTGAATTGCAAAACCTCTTCATACATCATTGGTGTCAGACTCTTATCAGACATGTGGTTTGCAAATATTTTCTCCAATTTCATGTGTTATCTTTTCATTTACTTGATATTTCCCTTTGAAGCACAAAATTTTAATTTTGATCAAGTCCAATTTATCTATTTTTCCTTGTTCTTGTGTGTGTGCTTTTATTTTCATGTCTAAAAAATCAGTGCCTAATCCAAGGTCACAAATATTTATACCTATGATTTTTTCTAAAGGTTTTAAAGTTTTAGCTCTTAAATGTAGATCTTGGGTCCATTTTTGCTTACTTTGTACGTGACGTGAGGTTGTGGTCCAACAGTCCAACTTCATTCTTTTGCATTTGGATATCCAGTTGTCCCATCAACATTTGCTGAAAGGCTATTCTTTCCCCAGAGAATTTTCTCAGCATTCTTATTGAAGATAAATTGACCATAGATTCATGGATTTTTTTTATTTCATACTCAGTTGTAGTCCATTTATTGATATATCTATGTGCTAGTACCACATTAAAAAAATTACTGTAGCTTTCTTGTATGTTTTGAAACTGGGACATAATGATTCTCCACATTTGTTCTACTTTGTCAATAATGTGACTTTTAACATAGAGGAGGGTAAGGGGTAACCTATATGAATAATGCTTATCAAATTGCATATATGAAAATTGTCACAACGAAAAGCATGTCAAAATGAATCACATTATGATGTACATTAAAAATTTCTAATAAAAAAAAAAAAAAAAATAAAAATAAATAAATAAATAAATAAATAAAAAGGAAAAAAAAAAAAATAATGTGACTTTTATAAGACCCTTAAGTGTCTATATGAATTTTAGGATCATCTTGTTCATTTCTGCAAAGAAGACAGCTAAGATTTTAATAGATATTGTGTTAAATCT
>VMDO01023945.1:0-30640 GCA_007922755.1 Pedetes capensis
ATATGGTTGTGAAAGCTGGACATTGAACAAGAGAGACAGAAAAAGAATTGATGCTTTTGAATTGTGGTGCTGGAGACGTCTATTGAATATACCATGGACTGCCAAAAGAACCAACAGATCTGTCCTAGAAGAAGTACAACCAGAGTGCTCCTTGGAAGCAAAAATGGCCAAACTGCATCTTACATATTTCGGACATGTATTCAGGAGAGAACAATCCCTGGAGAAGGACATCATGTTTGGAAGAGTGGCAGGTCAACGCAAAAGAGGAAACCCTCCACCAGATGGATTGACAGATACTGCAACAATGGGCTTAAAATAAATAAGATCATTTGCCTGGCACAGAATCGGCAATTGTTTCGATCTGCTGTGCATAGGGTCGCTATGAGTCGGACTCGACTTGACGGCACCTAACAACAACAACAACAAATTTGTATATAGTAATTGAAAAGACTATTTCCTGAAGACTAAAATATTATTCTTGTTTTCTAGAAGTAGTTGATTTTGCATGTCATTTTCTGTATTTTTTGGTTGATCTTATCAAAATGGTTTATTTCATAATTTTTAGGATCTTTACATTGTAAAATGGAAATAGAAATTTTTGTTGTTAATTTCAGTTTGATTTTATTGTAGTTTTTAAACTTAGTAGGATTTTGTACCTTAAAAATTCCTTAACTTTTTAATAACTATTTTTACATAAATAAATGTTATAGTAGTAATTTTTCAAAGGTGTCTTAGCTCGTATAACAAAGTAATTAAACCTTACAAACAAATATCTTAAATAATAAAAGAGTTCTTGTGTGGGGGTCTTGGATGCCACCCAAAAAGAAATATTGGTCAATTGGTAAGCCTCTTTCCATCACTTCAAGGTAACTTCCAAGTTTTAACTCTTTCAATTCCTATTTCTAAAAGAAAATTCTAACTTTTTTCAGGTAATGTGTTAAATAGATGATCTTTGAACAATGCAAGATTTTTAGGGGTGCCAAACCCTGTGAAGTTGAAAATAACAATATAATTAAAAATATACACACACACAAATTAAGACTTTCATCTACAAATGATTTCAGCTCAATATTTTTTAAATTAAGTTATGAAATTTTATTACAAATTAAATACGAATTCTTATAGATCTCAACTTGTTCCAAAATAATTTAAAAATCTTTGAAAGTATTTTGAATAAAAGCCTTTAAAATATTCTCCCAAATATTTTATACCATCAGAATGAGAAAATCTTAGGTCAAAATGATAAAACCTCTATACTGCAGTAGATAATGTAGATAGTTCTAGTTGGTTATTTGGCAAAGCACAAGTACTTAAGTTCTTCACCTGAAATTTTTTGTTCATTTCTTATTGCTGGAAGTTCTTATTTATTACTTTTTATTGAATACTGTTATGTCTACTCTGGTGGGATTATGTTCGAAAAAGGCCACATTTATGCTGTCTCACACATCTACCTCATTCTACATTCTGGTTGAAAGCCCCCTCTCTCACTTCTCTCTGCTCAGCATGGTTGAATATTGTGGTCAAGGTCCACAGGGGCTCAGCATGTGGCAACGCAGGAATTTTCACCTGTGGCAGGTGTTGGTCCTGATGTTCAGGATTCTTTGGGCCCTTCTTTTTTTCCTCCACTCTAACTATGCTGATTATCCTGCTGGTAATTTCTGTAGAGAACCCCTAAAATGTAGGTAACATCTACTGTATAGTGATCACAAGCTACTACGTATGTACTTTCTTTAACCAGAACTCCACCAAGGCCTATACCATTTGCTACAACTACTTTTTTTTCCCGCTCCAACATTAAGCTCCATGGGTTCTCCACCTCCTACATCACAACAGTATTTCCTGGGGTTATTTTTTTTTTAAATATACAAATGTAGTGTACAACTACATTTCCCATGGCATCATTCTTGTTGATAAAACCTTATCAATTTCTTGTATTGAAACATCTTACTATTCCCAAAGTTTCATTGTGATGACTTTCTTGAACCCTAATAGCAAGTGTTCCCATGTGAGGCCACTTGGACCACCACCCCCTGCACTTCTTTCCATGGTGCCAGGTGTGGTGGTTCTATTGGTGGCACTGAGGGTATGGGAAGAGGAGAGGTGAGAAGCTGCTGAGTCTCAGGCTTGCAGTTACTGGTGGTGGTGATTGTGACTGTGGCCAGTTGTGGCAGCTGTGTCTTTTCCCAGTGTGTGATGGTGACTAATCCAGTGGCTGCAGACCTGGGCTTTCTGAGATTCTGCTCTGATCTTTCTACCCCTGTAACCAACTGAGCTAGTGTTTAAGTCTAGACTTCCTCCAAATTGAATTATTAATAGCCTGCTGAATAGAAGCCTTGGCAATAATATAAATTCAATTAACACACTTTTTAATGTTCTATTTTTATATACAGGCTGGGTGTTAGCTCAGTTGGTAGAGTGCTCTCTGAGGTCCTGGGTTTGATCCCCAGCACAAGAAGAAATGGGAAAAGGGCCTGACAGTCTTCTTCCAAAACAATCTCAAAAAAATCAGTCATTGAAAACCCTATGAATAGCAGAGGACTGATATAGTGTCAGGCTTGGACAGTGTTGGTAGTGATTTGTTCTGTTTTATATAGGGTCGCTATGAGTCAGACTGGATTCCATGGCACCTAATAACAGCAAGATCAATGACATTATTATCTATGGTAAAAATAGCCTAATAATACAAGAAATCCCTTTCTACTCTGATACACAATGTATTGGAGAAAGTATTGGCTCACAGGGAGATGGCTGGCATCACAGAGCATTTTCAGCAGATATGCATAACTCTTGAGGTCACCACAATGGCAATAGGGGATGACTACAAAATTATTACAGTAGTATGGCATGCACTATAGTAAATTTTATGAAGCTATAATTTAATAATACATTAATACTACATTTAATGGTATATATATTTCTGTCAATTGTGAACACAATGCACAGTGTATAAGCTTTGTATACATAAATTTTCATAAGCTTTAATATTTTATAATATATTTGCTTATATTTTATGATAGTAAATGATAAAATAGGCTATTTTCTGCATATACTTCATGAATGCATGACATAATTTTTCATATTTTTGATATTATAAGGCTATAAAGTTCTGTATTTTTTCACATTGTCATAAATCTGTATAAAATCCATGTATATATTTGAGAGCTGACTTTATTTATTATATTATTTACATATTTATTAGTAATTTAATATGAGTGAAACTATGCCACCATTTTTATTATATGTTATTAAAATACCTTTAAGCAATTTTCCCAATATCTTACAATTTTGTGACATAACTGGCTAGGACCCAGATTTTTATTAACAGAAATTTAGTATTATACCAAAATTGACTGTAATTGCTACCAACTTATAAAACAAAGTGAGAAAGAATGAAGAAAAAATGATTTGGAGGATGAAGGCAAATGAAAAAGGAGATGGGAGGAAATAGAGGGAAATATAGAAAGAAATATCCAAGCACTGACAGGGGAAATTAGCATGCATTCAAATCTAAAAATGGAAGGAAGGAAGATGTACGTATTGTTGGATATATATTATATAGACAGAGACTAGTGTGGAGGGCATTTGTGGTGAGCTGAGAGACATAATTAATAAGTAGGAGTGGAAATGAGTGCTGTAGAAAAATCCACTCTCTACACACTCTCACTCAACTTACAGATCATTGAATTTATCTAAAAATCAATTATTAAGCTGAGTATGATTGTTGATCTATTTCTCAATGTTGAATATAAGCTTTTTGAAGGTATAATGTATTTAACTGAATTTGAATTTGCAATGTGCAATATTTGAGTGTCTTTGCAAACTCAGTGTCTCATGTATCAGATATCAGTAGACTTATACTCAGCAAGTGAATGAAATAGCATAAGAAAGTAATGTTGAATTAGCCTAGCAATGTGAGATCATATTCACTTTTATAGATCTAAATGTAACACTAAATGTTTAGCTCAATCATCTATGGTGATTGACCAATAGACATAGATTGAGACTTTCTGATGTGCCCCTCACTGGATGACTTAACAGGGAGAAAATAGAAAGCAAATAAAATTCCTCTAGAGTAGAAAAGAAGGAAATATGCAAATTGGACATTTTAGTAAGCTCATATATGTGCTATGGTTCATTTATGCACTTGTTATGTAACTGTGAAATTGTGATTGGTGCTTATTATTGGAAAATGACTCCAGGATGAGTTTTTGGGGCAGGAAAAACATTTATTTGGAAAGTTAGTAAAGCAAAGAAGGACGAGGCTATTTTTACAAAGGCCATCTTGTGCTTGGGCAGCTGGGGCAAGAGTTATATAAGTTGTAGAGAGGCATACAGCTAGGGGTAAACCAGGGTAATTACAGATTTCAGGTACTCTGTCTGATGCACTAGTTGGTATTACCTCTAGATCACCTGTTGTTCTGTCAGTTGAAAGAAAATTTACTGATTAGAGAGTCTTATCATTTATGTCTCTTTTAGTTCTTTTTTCACAGAAATAGCTAATTTTTAGTTAATTATTAGGATACAAAAGTTATCTTTTCCACTGAGAATTGGGGAAGATAGAAAATGGCTACTTTCCCCTACATACAAGGGGAGACAGAAAAAGGCATTTTTCATTAGCAGCACAGGGAGGGATACCTTTCACTGGGGACCAGTTTTTAACCCATTGGGTAGCTTTAAACAGAGGTGTCATCTACTACAAAGCCAGTGGGAGGCCAACAACACATTGCTCAGCTATGTGAACTCCAAAATTAATGAGTTTTACTCAATTACAAGTAAGTGAAGCTAGAGGTTTTATTCAGATTTTTCCTTGGTAACAGGTACACTGGGGCCATGTTATGTGTTGAATTGTTTGCCCCTAAAATTTCTGCCTGAGGTCCTAACCTCATATCTCTGAATGTGACTTTACCTGGAGGGAGGAACTTCACAGGTACAATTTTTAAATGAAGTTATTAGGGTAGCTTCTAATACAAAATGGCAACTGTCCCTACAAATCGCGGAACTATGGACACAGACTCATAAAAAGAGAAAAATTTGTGAAGAGATGCACAGAAAATGAAGGCACTGAGCAGACAGATCTCAAATGAAGAGCCCTGTAAAGCCATTAAACACATGAAAAATGCTCAATATCCCTGGGTATTAGGGAAATCCAAATGAAACCTTACTTCAGTAAGAATGGCCAATATGAATGAAATAAATGAATAAAATAAATAACAACAAATGCTGGAGAGGTTGCAGAGAAAAGGGAACACTCTTACACTGCTGGTGGAGCCATAAATTATTCCAACCACTTTGGAAATCAATATGGAGGTATCTTAAAAAACTAAAAATAGATCTACCATATGACCCAGCTATAAAACTATTGGGAATTTACCCAAAGGGAGATGCGTCATCATACCACAGAGAAACCAGCATCTCCATGTTCAATGCAGCACTTTTCACAATAGCAAGGATATGGAATCAACCAAAGTGCCCATCAACAGAAGAATGGATATAAAAACTATGGTACATATACACAATGGAATACTACTCAAAAAAAAAAAGAAAGAAAACGAAAGAAAGAATGCCATTTGCAGCAAAATGGATGGAATTGAACAAAATTATTTTAAGTGAATGAACACAAGCTCAGAAAGAGAAATACTATATGTTCTCACTTACATGTAGGAGCTGAATCAAAATTATAAGAAGGAAAAAAATCCTATGCAGAGGTTGGAACATAAAAAAAAAAAAAAACTAAAGTCAACCTAGCACCTAGTGAAGAAGGGACAATTTGGGGAAAGCAAAAGAAGGAGGGAGAGATATAGCAAAAGCAGGAAATCCTGGGAGAGGAGATGGGGGAGAGGAGGAACAAAGAGGAATGAGGAATGGGGTGGGGGTGACCTCATCCCATTAAAGTTGGGGGCCCAACTTTAATAGTTCTGGAAATAATTATAATAACACCAATAATACCAAAGAATGGTATTAATATATATGGGCTAGAAAATTCATATAATAGTACTGACAATGTAAAAAGAAATTCACTACAGAAAAAGTTTCAATCTTAAACATAATTGGAAACCAAGCATATATAGAAAAATATTACCATAAAAGGACAAGCAAATGGAAGAGAAGTCTTTGGAGACAGGACAGGATGGGGGAAGGAAGTAAACAAGAGGGTAAGGGGGAACTTATCTGTGTAATGTACAACAAAATGCATATATGGAAATGTCACAATGAAATTATGTTAGAATGAATCACATTAAGGTGTACATTAAAAATTTCCAATAAAAAAAAGAGAGAGACACAGAAAATAATCACTACAAGCTTAGAGAGACCCAGGACAGACCCTTCCTCCTCAGACCATAGGAGAAACTAATCTTATCAAGGCCTTGATTTTGAGTGAGTATCCTCCAGAATTTTTAGAAAATAAATTTCTGTTGTTTAAACCACCCAGTTTTTAGCGCTTTGTAATGGAAGCTCTGACAAACAAGTGCAACATTTATTGCAACTCCTGTATGTTTGTGCCCTGTTCCATTCCATTTCCCCCATCTTTTCACAGGTTTAGAGGGGCCTGGGACTCTAGGAACTACATCAGATAGGCACCATTGTTAACTCAATGCTAATTCGTTGCTTTGGCTGGGAAATCTTGATGGAAAATTAGAAGGATAAGTTAAGGGGAAAAAAAAAGAGAGGGGACAAAAGTTCATTTCTTCTTGCTCTAACTATGGTAGAAGCATAAATAGTGGATTTTGACACCTCTAAAATAATGTAGGCATAAACATTATTACCAGCAGTGTCAACAGGGAAGGCTCCAGACACACAGACACAAGTGTAGACTTGTAGTCTCCAGCTGGAGTAGTAGAAGGTTTCAGATTTCTGTGAAAACTCTTTTCTCCTTATTTTTCAACTTCACAACCTCTGAATAGATTTATTGCCAAATCCCTTTAGGTTTGAAATAACCAAAGAGGTTTCAGTTTTGGTGCCTGCACATTGGCTGGTACAAAATGAGGAGAACTGAGACAAATAAAAATAAGAAGCTACTTTGAAAAGGGAAAGTAGAGTTTAAGTAGGTAAGTATATGACGTTATAATTGGTTGTGACACCAGCAGATAATATAATACAATGAAAATAGCACATGGTGTCCAACAGAATGTGTTTTAAAGTTGGCTGGTTATATAACTTTAGGCCAGATCAAAAAGAACAGCATAAATAAGCTGAGGAGTTTAAATATATTATTATGTAATTGAAGTTCTCATATTTCTCAAGTCCTTTAATGTTAAAAAGTCTCTGAGGATGCCTGGGAATCGATTATCTTCATATTACAGATGAGCAAATAGATATATGACGTTAGCCAATTATATTCCTAATTCAATATTTGAGAATTCCTATTTATCTTTGTTTTTGACATTTAAAAAAATAAATGATTATTACTATTTTCAAGATATCATTGTTCTTTATTTTATATTGACTTGGTTCTGAATGTAATTAAAGCAGGTTAAGGATGTAGCAATCCATTCTCTAAGCAATGCCAAAACAATTAGTCATTGAAAACCATATGAGGGTTGTAGGGCACTGCCTAGAGAGGCAGTTCACCCCAGGGCCTATCTAGTCTCCCTTGGAGGACTAAGGCTTGCTCCCCAGGCAGTCACCTTTGCCCTACATCCTGGAACTCAGGGTCATAGAGCTCCCCAAGATGGCTCTGGCATCTATTCCCTTGCCTCGGGCCTCTCGACACTGATTGGCTGTTTCCAAACCCCAGAACGGCTCCTGATTGGACTGTTCTGGAACCACCCCTGATTGTCTACTTCTACAAAAACAAATTTGAGTATCCCCTCTGATTGGCTGAAACCCATATGAGGTAACTGCCTCTGATTGGTCCCCAACAAGCCCCAGAAGAGTATAAGGGCGGTACACGGGGCAATCTGGGTTCATTCCATCCACCAGAACAGACAAGGAAGAAATAAAGAGCGGTTGGAGCAGAGCACTTGGAGTCTTCATTGGGAAGAAAAGAAGCAAGGAGCCACCATGGGCAGAAGCCTCTGAGCCTGCCTTTTTCAAGGCTTCTCAAAGCAGCCGTAGGCATAAGCCTCCTTTCCGGGCGGCACAGCTACTGGGTGCCCAGCCCCCCCTCACCACAAGACGGATCTTTGGCTGCTCGTCCTTGCTCAAGGCCGGAGCGAGTCCAGCAGCAGGGCGACGCCCCACAGAGGGTCACTATGAGTCAGACCCAACTTGAGGGCACCTAACAACAATAACAACATAAGATGAACCATCATGTTTTAACTCATATCTTTTTTCAATATTAGGCTTTTAAAAATGCAAAAGATTTTTTTCTATGCTCATTTGTGTCAAGAATACAAAAAATATTTTCATATTTTAATAATTTATATTTGAGAAGGTGAATTTTAACATGACTTAAACTGTATGTACATTTTCTTCCTAAAGTTTAAGGATCTGTTTTGATGACATATGTATCATACATAAATCAAATTATATTTCAATCAGAGAAGTTTAAAAAAGTAGTTGAAATATGTAAATCTTAAATATAAAGTTTGCATGTTTTTAAATTTTATTTTCTAAAAAGTTAATTTATACAGAGGTTATAAAGTAAATTCAAATGTAAATGATCTAATATATTTTAAAAAGGAAATATATGCAATATCCTTTATGTTGATACATATACATATTATTTAATATGTCTCAATTATGAAATATTTTATAATAGCATTCAAGAAGTCTTGTGAGCCAGACAAATTGGCACATGCCTATAATCCTGTGGACTCAGGTGGTAGAGGAAGGAGGATCTCAAGTTTAATGCCAGAGGCAGCCTGCATAACTTAGTAAGATCCTGTCTCAAGACAAAAAAAATTCAGAACAGGGGGACTAGAGGTAGTCAGTGGTAGAGCAATTGCAAAGTATTTGTGAGGCCCTGGGTTCAGCCCTCCAGTACTACATGTGAAACCCATGGACATAAAGAACAAACTATATACATAGATATTTATTTTTTAATTAAAACAAATAAGGAACATTTGAGGATTTCAATGAGTAATTAAACTTTATGTTTTGGGAAGAAATATTGAAATGGTATCCAGAATAATCCCTTAGGTAAACTTAAGTGAGCCTTTTAAACTCCGTAAATTGAGGTCTTATTTATAAAACACGGCTGTAACAGAACCTCATAAGTATTTGTCATGATTAAGTGAGAATCTGTATTAACATATTTTGATTTAGATTTAAGATATTCTCATTAGATACTTGTTATTGGCTTATTTTCACAATATTGTATTTGTTTACAGAGTTATATATGGAGAAAATTACTTAAAGGAGAAATCATAGTGATTTTGATAATGATAAAATATTGATTGCCCAAGTGTCTTCATCTATTTTCTGTTGCTATGAAAAAATATCACAAACTGGGTGCTTTAAAAAGAAATGTATTTGGCTTATGATTATGGAGGCTGGGAAATCCAAGAACATGGTGCTGGCATATGGCAAAGACCTTCATGCTGCATCATTCCATGGTGGAAAACAGAAGGGCAAGAGACAGCAACCCTAGCAGAGAGGGTGGGAGACAAATTTCTCCTTTTATAAGGATTCTACTTTGATAATTACAGTATTAAACTTTTCATGAAGGCAAAGCTCTTAATGTCTAGTCACTTCTCCTAGTCTCCACTTCTTTGCACCAAAAAGATTGTAATTAAATTTCAATAGTAGCTTTGGAAGGGATAGCATATAGCAGTGAACTTCATTCTATTTAATGTATTTTGTTACCAAAGTCAGTCTTAGAAATTTGAAATTCTGACCTCAATAAGTCCATTTTTCATTAAAATTCAAATTCATTTTTACTTATCAGTATTTATAATTGTTACTAATTATTTCACATTAAACTCAGAAGAAGCCTGTATGTAAATGTAAAAGAAAGTGGTTAGGAGTTATATAATTTTTGTTGTTTAGTTTCCTAAATTATTACTCACATTTCTCTTCTTTATATTCACAATCAACTGTGTGTGATTATTTTGGAAGTAGATTTAATATTGTTAACTGGTATTGTGGACAAACAGTGACCTACATAAGGTGGGTCTAGAACACTGTGAGGCCAAGAGAGGATATATTGAAATTTTTAATAAAGAAGTCAAATAAATTCTGAGTGTGAAGATAAAATTTGAGTACAGATATGGGTCAAAGACTGAGACAAATGAATTTCTGGTGAAAGGGCATTCTTGCGGAAGAATAGAGTCAGTACAGAGAGCTTAATGAACAATTATGCTTGGAATATCTGGGGTATGGCACGAAGTTCAGTTTGAGATAAAACAAAAGAGATCTGTACCAGGCAGGGGAAAGAATTGTTGCACTGCATGCAGGGCCTTAGATCTCTTTCAACTAATAGAGATAATATCTTGTCATGATTAAAATGACACTGGAAAAAGACTCTGCTCATATCTAATAATACTGACATTATTCAGGTTATCTAGGTCAAGAAACTGACTCTCTATGTTCTTTAGTTTTTAATGTTTGTGCAATTGCAGTAATAATAGTGTCAACACGAAAGGAATGTTTTAAGCTATTATTTTACATTGAAGAAAATGATAAGCCATAGAGTTTGAACAGAGTAGTAAGATAATATAATTTATATTAAAACTTTACTCTGACTACAGTACTGATAATACTCTGTAGGACGAAAGTGTGAAAAAGTAGAAGCAAAATACTAAGGATGAATTTACATAATTTAAGTGAGACATTAGTGACTATCTTGTTTTAGCAGTGAAGGTCCTGAGAAATTTTACACATAACTTGAAGAAATATCCACAAGATTCCAAGACATTGTGACTCATATATATGGATCATAAGATGAAGATAAAATTTAAGGATAACTTCAAGATTTTTTTCTGAATCAGTAAAAAGGATGGGCTCTCTTTGAAAGGGAAAGATTGTAAGAAGAAAGAAAAATATGGGATAAATCAAACACTAAGATTTGAACATCAAAAATTTGAGAATTTTATTATGTAGGGATTGGACAGTTGAACATATATATTGAATGGCCAGTTGGATTTTTGTGACTATTGTTTTGGAGTAGAAATGAACTTTGCAAAAAAAATAGTTAAAATCTCAGCTTACAGAAGACATTTAAAAGCATGAAAATAAATGAGTGCACCAAGTCAGTAAATGTGTATACAGACAAAAACACACACACACACACACACACACAAACATACACACACACACACACACCCATACCTATTATTTAATTGCATGTGTATTATGTGAATGTGTGTACATATATACGTATTCACATTATAGTATAGGGATGTGGTTAAGCTCAGTTGGTAGAGCATCTGCTCTGCACTCTTTGAAGCCCGAGTTCAGTATCCAGCAGTACAAAATGGGAGAAGAGTGTTGCAGTCCACTCTTGAAATAATCAGCCCACTGAAAATGCTATGATGGTTGCTATGAGTCAGACCTGACTCAATGGCACCTAATAACAACACGGTGTAGTATGTGTATACATGTGTGTATATTTATTTGAACATAATTTATAAACCAATGTACCTTCTAAAATAAATCAAGATAAAAATCCTTGACTGTATAGAATTTTCTGGTAAGAATCAGGAGATGTCTTCATATCACACAAGTTTCTTTTATAGCAACTCTCTCATGCAGTGTTATTTGGCAGTGGTAGATACTTGTATAGTAGAGAAACACCAGCATCCAGTTCTGACACATGGCTTATGGCATGAAAGGACAAATTGAATAAAGGGTCAATAGAGCAGATCTGAGCACAAAATCTCTCCTGCTGTGAAACACAGACCTGCCATGGATGTCACATACGGCTTCTTGAGTAGCTTCAAAGTGTCACTCTGAACCATCCTCCCCATCAACTGCAAAGACAGCCTCACAAATCAGACCACATACACTGGATTCACAAAGAAATATTGAAAGCAAAAAAGCTAGCAACTGTTTCTTGGTTTATTGTAGATAATTTGCTGAAGGGCATGCTGGGAGTACAATGTCAAATAAACAAAGATGTAATCTAAGACAAGTAAGAAAATTTCCACCTGGAACACAGATGAGCAGATAGAAAAGAAGCAAGAAGAGTTTATTTTGTTGATTCCAAAAATCATTGCCCTGTGTAGCAAAGCAACAACCAATGTAAATATAGGTTTTGAGTTTTGACAGGCACATGATCTCACATGTTATCACTGAGTGAGATTTTCAAAAGAAAATATTGTGAAAGAAAATGCATACAGAAACATGCACACACATCATGGTCCTATTTATTAAATTGTTTATCTTTATGAGCATGTATCACTATTAAGAAATACATACATAATACATAATGATCTCTTTATAACACTAATGTAAACAATGTGCAGTAGACTTGAGTAATTTAATTACAATTATCCCTTTTTTATGCTTGAAAAAGAAAAAAACTTCTAGATATTCTAGATGAAATATGATAAAAAAATATACAAGTAGTTAAAAAAATAAGTAGTGAAACATTCTAGATCCTAGAGGTGAAATGTGTGCTGAGAACTAGAGAAGGAAGTAAATAAGATGATACAGCAGCAACCACGTGAAGTTATTGAAATAGTAATGGCGATTGTGTTGAGCTTTCAGGTCTACAAAAATCTTAGAGGGAAGAGAGTTTCAGAAGCTTCTAATATCAGTGATAAGAGAACTAATTAAATCTGTCACTAGATAAAATAACATTTGCCTGTGTCTTGACTCTGTATGTGGAGGAAAACTCTCACAAGAAATCAAAAGATCATCTTTGCAACTCTGACATATTTGAACATGAATGTAAACTCTACTCATCATGTGGCTAATCCCAAACTGAGAAAGTAGCAATTAAAAAATGGTCCTGGTATGGTGAAAACCCTGGGGTGTTTTACAAATCAAGTGCTAAATTGTTCTGGAGGGACATTAAAACATACAGGATTTAGAAAGGATAAAATCAAAGGAGTCCAGATTACAATGAGCTCATGAGCTCAAAATCAGAAATTACAAAATTTATGGTAAATTAAAGTCGACAGTCACAAGCACCAGAACTCAAGCTTTTTGGCTTAAACCCTCAGGGTAAACCTTAAGAGCATAACATCCCAGGATGACAGAAAAATTACATACATACACAAATGGGAATATAGCTTAACTGTATTTAAAAGATTAAAGAGATAGTATGTTCTTGTTAAATGCAGCATACTAGAGAAGATCAAACCTTATCAGCTGGAGAAACCAAGAAAGAAGTTAAGTTACCCCCACAGAGTCTCTAGAAACTATAGTAATTGGTAACGGTAAACTCTGAAAAGTGAAGAAAGGGGACCTAACACCAGAGGAGTGGGTTCAAAGTCTAATTGAGAAGAAATTATATCTAAGTATCCTCTCCCCTCTCCATATTGACAGGACACTACAGATTTTCTACTTAAAAAAAGACAGAAATGTTATATTGTAGAGTGTAAAAGAGAACTTCTCTTGCCTGGGAGGGAAAGTTGAAGGGTGAAAGACTGTTCTACTCACAGATGTGTTAAAGGATAGCCAAGGCTTTCTAATACTTGGTGTTCTAACTGGGAAACAGGTGTTCATCCTTCAGGCAGGAAATGGAAGATGTCCATTATCTTCTTTATAATGTATAACAAGTACTAGAGCAAATGGAATAAAAAGAACTGAAGGTAACATTAGCAATGAGTTCTATAATAATAAATGCCAGCAAGTCATCCTAAATTAAAAGTAGTATTGGGCAAGTATAGTACCTTGTACATCAGAGAATAGATCAAAACTATTGACAGGGTAATTAATAAATAAAATTTAAAGAAATCTGATGAAAGAAAGAATTTTGAAGGAATATGTACACACTGAAAGCATAAGTTTTTACTTTAAATATGTTCTGTGATTTGTATATCTTTTGAGTGTGTCCCTCAAAGATACATGATGTGAGAAGTGCTGGAACCGTTAAGAGGTGTAAGGTAGTGGGAGGTCACTGGTGACACTGCTCTTGGAGGAGATTAATGTCCTTCTCAAGGGATATTGATTAAGTCCTTCAAGAGAACTGTTATAGAGAGCAAACCTCACCCCTCTCTGCTATCTGACTTCCTATCACACCATCTGATTTCTCTTGCTCAAACTCCCTCCCACCATGACATCATCCAACATGAAGCTTCCAGCAGAGGTTGTAAAAATGAAGCCACTCAATGTTGGAATTTGTTTCCAAAACTTTGACCTAATTAAATTTATTTCAATTATAAATTTCTCAGTCTCAGCTATTTTCTTATAGTAACAAAATTGAACTGATGCAACCCTCTAGATATGCAAGAACACTCCATCTATCAAAAAATCATATATCACATACTTTTCTTGCATTTACAAATACAACATTTCAATAAGATATATTTTATAAAATACACATTTAAAATAGACAAAAATACTGAACATATAAAATGAATACATATGCTAATTGTATGAAGTGAAATAATATTGAATAGAGAAGATAAAGGTCTTTTTCCATTCCTGAGGGGAAAACCTTCAGTAATTCATCATAAGTATAATATTACTTGTATCCTCACCTGAGCTTCCCAACGTTAGGTTAAGCAAGTGCCTTTCTGTAGCATTAAAGGAAATATTCCACTTAAAAAACTCTAGGAGATAACCTACACCAGAAATGGTAAAGTTATTTGACACCCTCCAGCTGATTAGGATCTATCAATGTATTTGGTTGCAAGGACACATCCAAGGCTTCTCCTACTTGATGACTAATAGCAGAATCACTGGGGCTAGGGTGTGCCTGCCTAACATGTGACTCCTCTAACAGCATAGCTCTTCTCTGGGACTCTTTCTCAGAGCTGTGGTGGAGGTTGAGACTTGCCATACAGTTCTTTCTTCTGTCCTATCTCCCTGACATTCTGAGTCTGCCTTCATTCTTATTTCCTTTCTCCTCTATGCATTGCAACATCAAATTCTCTACATAGTCAAAATATCATTTTAAATGAAACCAAATATTTTCATGACAAATGAAACATGAGGAAATATGCCTCCAGAAGACCTACACTAAAAGAAACTTTAATTGCAGTTTTTCAGTCAAAAACAATTTAATATCTGATGGAAAAATATTTCTACACAAAAGAATCAAATATATTATCAATGAACATGGGTCAGAAATTAGTGATTGAAAATTGTTTTATGGTCCAATGCATGACTCACCTTAGTTAGTGTTCTTCCTCACCAGAAAAAAAAAAAAAACATATTTCCTTCAGTGGTGGGTTCCAGCTGCAAGACAAGACAACAGGCATGTGCCATAGTGAATGCTTGTAATCCCAGTGACTTGAGAGACTGAGGCAGGAGGATTGGGAGTTTGATTATAGAGACAGCCTGTGAAACTCAGCAAGATTCTGCCCCCAAATGTGCAATAGAAAAGGGGCTGGGGCGGGTCTCAGTGGTAGAGCACTTAGCTAGCATGTGTGAAGGCTTGAGTTCAAGCCCTTTGTATTGTAAAAAACACAGCAATACCAAGACGGTTGGTTGGTTGTTGTTGTTAGGTGCCCTCAAGTTGGTGTCCGACTCATGGTTACCCTACGTACAACAGGCAAAACACTATTGCCAGTGTTTTTGTGCTATTCATAAGGTTTTCAATGGCTGATTGTGTTTTGAGAGTGGGTTGTTGCAGTCCTCCTTCTCCCAAGCCGACAGCACTTGGTGTTCCCAGGAAGTCTCCCATCCAAATACTAATCAGGTCAGACTCTGCTTAGCTTCCAAGATTTGAGGGATTGGACACCACAGTGGTAAGGCTGCAGGCAAAGATGATTGATACTGTTGGTTAAATAGCTATCTCCTTACTAAATTTTGTACACTCAAACTGTGCATTACTAAGAAAGTGGTATTGAAATATTATTTAATATTTACTGTATATTTCCCTATTTCTATGTATATATATGCCAATTTTTTCTTCAAGTATTTGTAGCTCTGTTAATTGCTACATACACCTTTAGGGTTCGTAGGTTTTTTCTTGAAGAATTTATCCTTTTACAATATAAAATGCCTTATTAAACTGTAGCAATACACTTTTTAAATATTGAAATTTATTTTAGAGCAATTTTATATCTATAGCAAAATTGAGCAGATAATAGAAAGATTTCTTCATAGCCCCCTCTCTAGCATTAACAGCTTGTCTCATTATCAACATCCTTCCCAGGGTAATACATTTTACAATATTATCAACCAAAATCTATGGTTTACCTTAGGTTTCACAATTTCTGTTGCATATTCTATGACTTTATAGAAATTTATGACCTGTGTCTCCCATTATGATGCTACACAGAGTTTTTTAACTGTTATTAAAATACTCTGTGCTATACCTACTTGTCCCTCTCACCCAGGGCCCCTTGGTGACCACAGTTCTTTTTACTATCTCCATAGTTTTGTCTTTCAAATAATTTCATATAATTGGAATCATAGAGTATGAAGCCTTCTGAGATTGGTTTATTTTTCTTATAGATGTGCATCTAAGTTTCCTCTGTTTTCTTTTTTTTATATCAAAGCTCATCATTTTTATTTCCAAAGAGTATATTATCATATAGGTGTACCACAGTTTATCTTTTCACCTACTGCAATTGCTTTCATGTTTTGGCAGTATGAACAAAGCTGCTGTGATTTCCACATCATTTGAATTAATACCAAGGAGTATGTTTGCTAGATAATATTGCATGGTTTTGCTTAATTTTAGAGAAATTAATAAGCTATGTTCTAAAGTGGCTGTTCCATTTTACATTCTCACCAGTAATGAATGAGAATTCCCACTGTTCCATATCTTCACCACCATTTACTACTATAAGTGTTTGGTATTTTGGCCAGTCTCAGAGATGTACAGTACTTAACTGATGTTTCTATGATTATGTACTTGATTTAAAAATTTTCTTTGCAGATGTTAATACAGCCACTTCAGTCTATTTCAACATAGGGTTTACATAGAATATACTTTTCAAACATTTTAATTTCAACTGTGTCTATTTATTTAAATTTATTTCTTATAAGCAACATATATTGTGATCTCCTATGTCCATTGGGTTTGAAATCTTTGCATTTAACATGGAAAATTTAATTTATTAATGAATTAAGTAATTAATATGTCTGATTTAAGCTTTGTATATTTACTTCTTCTCCATGCCTCTAAGTTTGAAGTACTGTGGGGGCTTGCTTGTTCCTATGAGGCTGAAAGCTATGCCACCAGTATCTGAGATACTATGATAGATAGGTTTTAGATGAACCTACCAGACTAAGACAGTCTAGGAAGTATGACTTGACAACCCACTTCAAAAACAAATAGCCATTGAAAACAGTATGAATAGCAGAGAAACACTGTCACATATAGTGCTGGAAAATAAACACCCACTCCCAAGGTTGGAAGGCACTCAAAGGACTACTGAGGAAGAGTTATCTCCTCAAGGTAGAATCTATCTTAATGACAGAAATGGAGTAAAGCCCAAGGGCCCACCCAAGGGCTGACGTAGTATGACTCAAAATGAGGAGAAACAACAGCAAACATCCATCAATAATAAGAACAAGGAATGCACAAAGTATGAATCTAGGAAAATTAGAAATTGTTAAAAGAGAAACAGAACACAAACACATTGATATTCTAGGCATCAGTGAGTGAAAATGGAACAGCATGGAGCATCTTAAGTCAGACAATCATATGGTCTAATATGCTAGAAATGACAAAACACAAATGATGTTGCATTCATCATAAAAAAAGGCATTTCAAGATCTATCCCGAAATTTAGCATTCTTAGTGATAAAACAATATCCATACATGTACAAGGAAGGCTAATTAATATGAGTTATTTAAACTTACTCACCCACAACTAAGGCCACAAAGGAAGATAGGGAATATTTCTAAGAGCTTCTGTAATCTGAGAAAGAACAAACATGAAATCAGGATGTACTAATAATTACTGGTGACTAGAATGCAAAAGTTGGAAAGCAAGAAGAAGGCTCAGTAGTTAGAAAATATGGCCTTGGTGACAGAAATGATGCTGGAGATTGCATGACAGAATTTTGTCAGATCAATGACATTCTCACAGCAAAAATGTTTTTCACTAACATAAATGGTGGCTGTACATATGAACTTCATCAGATGCAACATACAGGAAAAAAACTGACTAAATTTGTGGAAAGAAATGATGGAAAATCTCCATATCAAATGTCAAAAAAAGACCAGGTGTTGACTGTGGATCAGACCCTCAACTACTTACATGCATGTTCAAACTGAAACTGAAGAAAATTAGAAAAAATATATGACAGCCAAGGTATGACTTTGAGTATATCCCACATGAGTTTAGAGACCACCTGAAGAACAGGTTAATGCATTAAACACAAATGATAGAAGACCAGACCAGTTGCAGCATGACATTAAAGATATCATTCATGAGGAAAACAAAAGATTATTAAAAAGACAGGAAAAAAAGAAAAGAATGAATTACATGTCAAGAGAGACCCTGAAACTTGCCCTTCAAAGTCAATCAGCTAAAGTAAAAGGAAGACATGATGAAGTTAGTGAACTAAACCGAAGATTTCAAAAGGCAGCTCAAGAAGAAAAACTCAAATATTTTAATGATATATGCAAAGAGCTGAAGACTGAAAATGGAAAGGGAAGAACACACTATTTTTCTCAAGCTTAAGGGACTGAAGAAAAATATTCCAGCCTTGAGTGGAAATAGTGAAAGATTCTATAGGAAAAATATTAAATGATGTAGAAAACATCAAAAGAATTTGGAAGGAACATACAGACTAATTACACACAAAAATTTGGTGGGTGACCAACTATTTCAAGAGGTTGTATATAATAAGGAATCAACAGTATTGAAGGATGAAGTAGAAGCCTCCTTGAAGGAATTAGTGAAACATAAGACCCTAGGAATTGATGGAATAGCAATAGAGATGTTTCAAACAGATGCAGCACTGGTGGTCCTAACATGTTTATGCCAAGAGATTTGAAAAACAACTACCTGGACAACTGAGGGATAAGATACATATTTGTGTCTATTCCCAAGAAAGGGCATCCAACCAAATGTGGAAACTACTGAATGATATTAATATCACATACAAACAAAATTTTACTAAAGATCATTCAAAAGTGACTGCATCAGTATATAGACAGGGAACTGCCAGAAAATCAAGCCAGATACAGAAGAGGGTGTGGAAACAGGGACATAATTGTTGATGTCAGGTGGATATTAGCTGAAAGCAGAGATTACCAGAAAGCTGTCTGTCTATGTTTTGTTGACTATTCAAAGGCATTTGACTGTGTGGGTCATAAGAAATTATTGGTAACATTGTGAAGAATGGACATACCAGAGCACTTATTTTTACTCATGAGATATCTGTACATGGACCAGGAGGAAGTCGTTCAAACAGAACAAGGAAACACTGCCTGGTTTAAAGTTCAGACAGGTCTGGGCTGTATCCTTTCAGGGCTGTATCCTTTCACATCTTTCCAACCTCCCTGTTAAGCAAATAACTCAAGAAGCTGGAGTTTAGGAAGAAGAATGAGACATCAGGGTTGGAGCAAGACTCATTAACAACCTGTATTATGCAGAGGACACAGCTCTTCTCACTGAAAATGAAGAAGATTTGAAATCTTTCCTGATGAAGGACAAAGAACAAAGCCTTCAATATGGATTGTACCTTAACATCAACAAAACCAAAATCCTTACAACTGGATCAGTAAACAACTTCATGATAAACAGAGAAAAGATTGAAGTGATCCAACATTTTGCTTTACTTGGTGCTATAATCAGCACCCTTAGTACCAGCAGTCAAGAAATTGAATGATGCATTGCATTGGGAAAAGCTATGGCAAAAGACCTCTTAAAAGTGCTGAAAAGTAAAGATTTCACATTGAGGATGATGGTGCATCTGAATCATCCTTTGAAATTTTTAGTCACATCATATATTTGTGAAAACTAGGCATTGAATAAGGGAGGTAGGAGAAGAATTGATGCTTTTGAATTATGGTGGTAGAGATAAATATTGAATATACCATGTGCTACAAAGAGAACCACCAGATCTGTCACAGATGAACTGCAACCAGAGTGATCCTTGGAAGGAAGATGGCTAGACTGAATCTTATGTATTTTGGACATGTTGTCAGGAGGAACCAATCCCTGGAAAAGGACTTGACGTGTGGGAGAGTGGCACATCAACTAAAAAGTAGAAAACGCTCCACTAGATTAATTGACTCAGTGTTTGCAACCACGGGATTAAATGCGAATAGGGTCTTGTGCCTAGCACTGAATCAGGGAGTGTTCTTTTACATAGGGTCACTATGAGTCAGACCCAACTGTATGACAGCACCTAAGGAGTACAATTGCATTCTCTCTTGTTGTATACATATTTCTCACCCCTCTCATACCAATTTCTTCAATTTTCTAGTTCACAGACTAGAAAATAGCTGTAACTAATAGTTCCAAGGTTGAAATATCCATTCTGTTAGCATAATTCACAGGCAGAATCATATAGTATTAATTCAGCATGCAAAGAAATACTTATTTGCAAATATACTATCTGATTCTCATGTCTACATTAATATCATGTGAACAAGATTTACTTAGCTCCTTTTCTAATGTTGTTGTTAGGTGCTGTTGAGTCTAGTCTGACTCATAAGGACTCACATAGGGTTTTCAATGTATAGAATCCTATGTTGTTGTTTTTAGGTTCTATGGAGTCATGTCCGACTCATAGCTATGCTTATAGGGTTTTCAATGACTGATTGTTTTAGGATTATCTTGGGAGTGAATTACCATGTCCTTCTCCCATTTTTGCAGTGCTGGGAATCAAATTTGGGACCTCAGAGACTTCAGAACAGTGCTCTCACCAACTGATCCAAATGGCAGCCCAGAAAGTCCCATAGAAAATAAAACTATTGTAATGAAAATTAAAGAGTCTCCAGAATATATGTAGAAGGAGTGTCCAGAATAAAAAGATGAAGAACTACATAAAAATACTTTGTAGGTTCTTTTATGCTTATAGTTTCTTTTATATTTATAAAATTGTTTTCTGTGTTTCTTTGACATTTTTAGTAGAAAATTGTATAAATGATTTACTTGCCATTCAACTCTTTAAATTTTACAAGTTGAGTATATTATTAGAGTAAGTATTACTGAATTTTCTTCTAGGAATTCTCAATTGAAAAAAAATAAAATCCAGATTAATTTTTTAAGTTCAAATATAATTGTTTGTGCAAGTAAGTTTTGATGTTTTCACTTGGCAGTAAATGAAAATGTATATATGATTATAATAGCATAGTATTTTTTTGCCAAAAACCTTTATGATGGCTTGTATTTATAAATATGTAAATTCTATTGCCTATCTCCATTAAGGGCTGGGATTTAGCTCAGTTGGTAGAGTTCTGCATTGCAGTCTCTGAGGTCCTGAGTTCATTTCTCAGCACCACAAAAATGGGAGAAGGGCCTGGCAACCCACTCCCAAGACAATCCCGAAACAATCAGACATTGAGAACTCTATGAATGTCGCTATGAGTCGGGTACCAACTCGAAGGCACTTAACAACAACAACAATAACAACAACATCTCCATCAAGGTTTAATGTTCAATTTTAATTTCTCTTAGTTAAATATTATGCTATTTGCCTTAATAGTTTCAAGGTATATCTTAGTACTCAGTCTTTATTAAAGTACCAAGTTGTTGATCCAGGAGCAATTTAAATCTTCTAAAAAGAATGGTGTATTAGGTATGCATAAATATTTATGCCTGTGTTAGAAAACAGAACCAAATAAAAAAAAAATGAAAGGTACATGCAAAAATTAGTTCAGTAGGCTGAGGCCGAGGGATTGTTAGTTCAAGGCCATAGTTAACCTGCACAATACAACAAGACCTCTTTTCAAAATAAAAGATAAAAAAGAAAAGAACTGGGGTGCAACTCAGCGGTAGAGCACTTGGCTTAAATTCAACCTACTCGTGCTTCCCCACCCACAAAATAATTATCCTTTAACTAGAAGCATAAGTTACTTGTTTTCATTGTTATTCTTCAGGCTTGAAGTTGTAAAGGGTAGTGTGGAATTGTTTAACTAACATCAGACAAAATGAAGATGATTGCATCAAGTAAAGTGCATAAAATAGTGGGTAGTGGCAGATTTTCCACCTGTCTTTGGTAAGTAAACATTACATTATCATATAAAAAGAAATACTCTTGGTTCCATTTATAAAAATTGGCTTGTGTTATACACATGTACCTTTTCAAGTTGAGTAGTTTAAATTATGTTTTCAGAAGCTGCTGAAATGGCCTCTGTTGTTAGTGTTTTATGGAGTTGTTTTACACCTGAATGAAACAACTCCAGATGTGGAAATAACATATCTATATAAAAACAACCTGCAGCCTTACCCCTGTGGCATCCAATCCCCTCAGATCTCGGAAGCTAAGCAGGGTCGGGCCTGGTTAGTACTTGGATGGAAGACTGCTTGGGAACACCAGGTTCTGCAGGCTTGGGAAATGGACCAGCAACCCACTCCTCAAAAGTCAATATGCCATTGAAAACCCTATGAACAGCAGAGAAGCATTGACAATAGTGTTTTGCCTGAAGTATGTAGGGTTGCTATGATTCGGACACCAACTCAATGGCACCTAACAACATATAAAAACAAGCCTTTCAGAGTATTTTTTTTTAGTAGGAAAAGTATATAATAAGGTGTCAGCAAAAAATTAGTTTTAAAATGTACTGTTAATGTATTCAGTAGTAATTGAGATGTAATGTTTTGGTCACTCATGTACATAAAATACTAATAAGAGTTTCCAATTTATTTTGCATCTTTCCTACAGAGTGTTTTGATTTATCATTTTAAAATGTATTTAAACTATGCTGTCATAACTTTAATATCACTTGATTCTTACCCAATACTCTGAGGTAAGCTGTATATGTCACTAGCCACATTTTAAAAATAAAGAATGAAAAGATTAATGAGGTTTTAATAGCTTGCCTTGATAGAAAGATAATTGGATTGCAGAGGTTGAATTAACTTCTAGGCAAACTTTATAGCTGCCTCCATGTTTTAGAAATAAAAGGAGAGCTAGGTTTTTTGGAGAAATACTTGGGAGAAATGTGCATAAAGCTTTTAATATCTGTACTACTAATTGTACTAATTTTACCATTCAATCTGCTTATCATAGGCTATCATTGAATAAGTGAGAGAGTTTTTGTGTATTTTTATTTTTCTCTGATTTCCCACAGGATTACTTTCTTCTAGAAAATGATTTTATTCACTCAAAAAGAAATAGTTGGTTATCACAATGCTTAGCCCTAATTGTACTATACGTTTTCAGTAAATGAAATATAGAGCATGATGTCAATATAGTATACTAGATTGGTTGTGCTTATAACAATAACTTCACAGATAAGTAGCAACAACAACAATGCTTCCTGAGTTTTTAGTATGTGCAAGAACATTTTCATGCCTTATAGATGTATATATGTGTATACATATATTAATGCCTTAAATTCTTTAAGAAAAAGCCATACATTGTATTGTATGACTGTAATCCCAGCAACATTGGAGGCAGAGGCAGGGGGATTGCAAGTTTGAAAGCAGAGGGAATCTGAGTAATTTAGGGAGATATTGTCTTAAAACAAAAAATTAAAAAATGGGCTGCAGGTGCAGTTCAGTGGTACAGTCCTTGAAAAGCATGCATGAGGTTGAACCCCCAGTACTGAAGAAAAAGAAAGAACTTTGAAGAAAAGGAAAAGAAGAAATTAAAAAATGCTATTGGTAATATTGGTGTTTGTTCATCCTTTAAAATTAAGGAATCAGAATGAGGAGGAAAAAACATGATGAAGCTAGAAAAGATAAAATCAAGATAAAAACCTAGGCTGTCCTTGGCTCCTCTCCTCTTAACGTTTTTCTGATGGCTAAAGATGGTGAGCACTTTTTCATGTATTTATTGGTCATTTGTGTGTTTTCATTTGAAAAAGTGTCTGTTTAGTTCTATGGTTCATTGTCTATTAAATTTTTGCACATATTTTCTTTATTTGTGCAATTCTTTAAGTATTCTTTACATATTCCAGTTTGGCCAGCACCACTCATTAAAGAGGCTGTCTTTTTTTCAATGTGGGATGTTGTTACCTTTGCCCAAGACCAGATGGCCATAGCTGCTTTTGCTTATTTATGGATCAACATATTCAAATCAGTAAACATAATGTAGCATATAAACAGAGACAAGGAAAAGAATTATATAATTGTCTTAATAAATGCAGAAAAAAACTTTTATAAAATCTAACAGTCCTTCATTATAAAAATCTTGGAGATATTAGGGCTAGAAGTATTCTATTTCAACATAATGAAGGGTATGTGAGAGAGCTATTGCCAATATTATACCAGGTAAGGGAAAAGTGAAAATATTTTCTCTTAAATCAAGAACAAGTTTGTCCACTATAATCATGCTTATTCTATATAGTGATTGACATCTTTGCTATGATAATAAGGCAGTGAGATAAATAAAAAACATAAATAGAAAAGGAAGTCAAGTTATCCCTGTTTGTAGATGCTGTGATCTCATATTGAAAAACTCTAAAGAGTCCATCAAAAAACTCTTATATCTGATAAACACTTTCAGCAAAGCAGTGGGATACAATATCAACATAGGAAAATCAATATCTTTTTGCCTTTCCTTTTCTTGTTTTTTCTTTTAGGGAATTGAACCCAGGGCCTATGTGTATTTTGCTTGTGCTCTACCACTGAGCTATACTCCTAGTCCCCTTTTTAATAATTTTTTATCCTGAGAAAGAAACAGGATCTTGCTAAATTACACAGACTGTTTCTGGTCTCAAACTTTCAATCCTCTTACCTCTGCCTCCAGAGTCTCTAGGATTCTAGAGATGTACCTCTTTATCAGGCTATTAAGTAGCTTTTCTATGCATCATCAGTGAGCTTGTGGAAAAAGATGTTATGAAAACAATCTCATTAACAATAGTTTCAAAAAGTAAATAAATATCTAGAAATAAACTTTAACCAAAGATGTTAAGGACATCTACAAAGAAAACTATAAAATACTGAAAAAAAATTATAGAAGACACTAAAAGATAGAATGAAAATTCATGTTCATGAATTTGCAGAACAGTCTTAAATTAGTTATAGTGCCAAGAGCTATATCCAAATTCAATGAAATTCTCATCAGCATTTCAATGATATTCTTCACAAAAATAGAAAAAAAAATTCTAAAATTCATATGAAAGTAAAAAATGATCCATAATAGCGAAAGCCATCTTGAGCAAAAAGAAATAATGCTAGAGGTATCACAATACCCTACTTTAAACTACACTATGTGGTTATAGCAACAAAAACAGTTATTTAGACCAATTGCATGTATTCTTATGCTGGAAACTATGAGTACTGGATGTTTAATACCTTTCTGGAAAGGTTTTATATGACATTCTCTTCTTCAGGAAGCTTACTAGGGGCCACAAGCAGTTCAGATAGTGAAACAACACACCATATTGAAGTCAAATGAGATTACAAATAGTTGTGTAAGTACACAGTTCTATGAATATGGACATACAAATGAAAGTCATCAATCTTGATCAAGGAAAAGACAGAGAAGTATAAAGAAGTGTAAATAATAGCTGGGGGGGATGGTGTACACCTGTAATTCCAGCAGTTTGGGAGGCTGAGACAGGAGGATTTAAAGTTCAAGACCAGAGGAAGTCTGCGCAATTTAGCAAGACCCTGTCTCAAAAAGTAAAGAAAAAACAAAACAGGCTAGGGGTGCAGCTCAGTGGTCCAGCACTTGCAGAGCATGCAAGCACAAGGCCCTGGGTTCAACCCCTAGTACTAAAAAAAAATGTGTAAATAATAAAAAAGGATAAGAAAAGTTAGCATATAGGAAGAAGATAATATAGTAAATTTTAAAAGCATCAATCAAAGTAGAGAAATCTAGAAGACTGTAAAATCAGAGAATTGAGACTCCCAGTGTTGACTTGTTTCTATATGGGAAAATCTCTGAAGGAGATTCTCTTTAAGTTCTTTGCTTAAAATCTATTTGATGAAGTTTATAGTTGCAATTTTAACTGAATTCTTCCTCTTTTAAATTGTTCATTTTTCCTGTGTACCCAGGTGATTTACTATCATTTCTGTGTTAAATTTATTCAAAAAATATTCAAAAATTACTTGCATTGCATATAAATTTCACTTTTCATAAAAAAGTTGAGGAGTATTAGGACTCCAATTTATTGTAAAAATTTCACTTAAATATTTAAAAAACTTCATCTTTGTCAAGATTATCTCATATTTTATGACTTTTTTTTCTTGAAACAATTCATTGCTTCCTGCCCTAATAAGATGTTAGTTCTATGTCATCTGCAAATGAAACCTTGAAGAAAAAGCATATCTGAAAACATGGATTTAAAAAATAAAATAAGAGAAATAAAAAAAGTGTTTGGAGCTGAACTTATAATTTCTCTGGCCATCCATTTGGTAGTTTCTTAAAGACTCAATATGATGCATTGTAGGGGATAATTGTCATGCTTTTTATTTTAAATCACAAACACCACAGACATTTTTGTGACCTATACTTTTTCTGCACCATTTTTGTTTAAGGAAAAAACAAACTCTTAATTTTAAAGTATTTTTGTATTCTCTCTCTCATAATTCAATGTAAGTCTCAAATACCTCTTCCGCTGATTTCTTTATGTTTGGTATATTTCTGTATAAATCCATTAAATCAGAATTTTTAGCAATAGTGGATATATACTCCATCTTCACTGTTTAAAATGGTAACAACAAGCCACATATGACTACTAAACACTTGAAATGTGGATAGCAAGGTTGTCAAGCTGAATTAAAACAAATATTTCATCAAAATTTAAAGAACTTCTTGTGGCTAATGACTATGATATTAAACTTTGCTTTATAACCTCCTCTCATTCTTTCTCATTCTCTCTGTCCTTTATGGCTTGCTCTCTACTGTCTCTTATTTCTGTTTTGATTTCTAATCCTGACATTACTTATCTTTCCAGACTATGGAGTCATTAATTTAACTCAACTGATAGGCATAAACTATTCTTCAAGTAAAATCATGAGATACAGATCATTTTAAAACATTAATTCCTCTCTCAGCATTCCAGAGACAGCTGACTGGAACTGTTTGAATCTTTTGCTCACATTTTTTTTTCTTGGTTATTTACTTTCAGACTCCACAAAAATCAGACCCCTTCAGAGCGCTATCAAGCTCACAATTCTTGCAATGTGTTGCTAGAAAAGAAATCTTAGAAATGACTTTAGATTTGTATAATGTAATCCTTTACTCTCTGCCTTCATTTTTTATCCATTCCAATATTGTTCTTCACATCACTTGACCTAATTACACATTGATCTTATGCATTTTTTTATTTTCTTACATTTCAGGGAACATATCTACTAATATATATTTTATGTCTAGCCTTAAATTCTGTTCAAGGTTTGATATGTTTAATATTTTAAATATTAATAGAAGCCTTGATTAAAACATATATCACTTAATTTAACATTTTTGGGCATTGTGTGCAATCAGCAATATGGTAAAATAATATTTTTATCAGTTACTTCCTCAACAGGAATATCTATTTGATAATTATCCATGCACAAACATGTCTTCAGAGCAATGAGGAATCCAGGTGAAAGATTATAGCACAACTGGTGGAGCACAGAAGTGAGAAAAGATGTGTTCAAGAGGCTAGCTTGCTACAGTTTTACATTATTTGCATTACTTCTCTCCAACTCCATTCAACACCAGTTGGCCAGTTACCCATGTTTCTACTTTAGAAGTTGCAGAAGTAACAAAGAAAGCTGAAAATATCATAAAACTTATTTAAAGATAAAATTATTGAAAACTTTCCAAATATGACAAGGGAAATCAACCTCCAGATTCAAGAATCCCAAAGATCCTCAAATAGATTAAACATGGACAGTTCATCTGGTCTCCTTCCTTCCTTCCTTCCTTCTCTTCTCTTCTCTTCTCTTCCTCTCTCTCTCTCTCTCTCTCTCTCTCTCTCTCTCTCTCTCTCTCTTTCTCTCTCTCCCCTTATCTTTCCATCTTCCCTTTCTTTTTTTCCCCTGTTCTGATGGGCTGAACCTAGGGCCTCAGACATACTTTGCAAGCACTCTACCACTGATCTGAATGCGAACCACTTTGTAAATATATTTTACCTTAAAACAAGGTCTCAGTAAGTTAAACAAGCTGCCTCTGACCTATATCTTGTAATCATATTGCCTCCAACAGCCCAGTTGCTGGGATTACAGGTGTGTACCACCACATCCAGCTACATTACAATTAAACTCTGAAAAGTTAAAGACAATTTTGAAAACACCAAAAAAAAAAAAAAATGACTTGTTACACGCAAAGGAATCTTTTAAGATTAAGAACAGATTTCTCAGTATTAACCATTCACACAAGGAGAGAGTGGGATAATACATTCAGTGTTTAACAACAACAAAAAAAAACATTAAAATCAGATACAAATGTTATATCTGAAAAAGTTGCTCTTCAGAAATGAAAGTGAGTTAAATATTTTCTTCCCCCAAATGACTTGGATAATTACTAATCTCTAAATCTTCAGTATGAGAGATTCTAAAGGGAGTAGTTTTATTTGAAATGAAAATAAAATAACTACAATAATGTATTAAAAATATACTAAAGATCTTAACAATAAGTATAGAACAGTAAATACTACAGACTGGAAAAGTTGCTGGTGAGGAATGGGTGAAAAGCAGATGAGTGGATGAAAATAATCATGCATGATGTATGCATGCATGGAAATATTGCAGTAGATAATGCTGTTGTACTATTAATATGTACTAATAATAAGAACCTCGCCTGCAGCGGTAGCCCTGTGGCATCCGATCCCGTCAGATCTCAGAAGCTAAGCAGGGTCGGGCCTGGTTAGTACCTGGATGGGAGACCGCCTGGGAACACCAGAAGCTGTAGGCTTGGGAGAAGGACCTGGCAGCCCCCTCCCAAAAATCAATCTGCCATTGAAAGCCCTATGAGCAGCAGAGAAGCACTGACAATAGTGTTTCCCCTGTTGTACAGAGGGTCGCTATGAGTCGGATACCGACTTGACAGCACCTAACAACAACAATAAGAAGAACAGGAAAAAAGATAATGATAATATTGTGTGCAATCAATATTTAACTCTAGTATAAAAGTAAAAAGAGATAAGATAGAACACATGGCAGCACAATACATATTTCTCTATACTGCTATGAAATATTCACCAGGATAGATCATGTTATGAGAAAAGTGAGTCTTAATAAATTTAAAAGCATTGACATTATATCAAGTACTTTTCTTACCAAAATGGTATATAATTAGAGATGAATAACATAGGAAAAATTGAAAATTCACAAATATGTAAAAATTGAATATAATGCTAAACAAGAATTGATCTAAGGAAAAATCAAAACAAGCATAAAACATAATGATGACACAAACAATAATAGAAATCCAACATATTTCCATTTGGAATACAGCAAAAGTAATCTAGTAAGAAAGTGTATAGCCATACATGCAAGCATTAAGGAAAAATAAAGATTACAATTAAACACCATAGCTTTGTTCCTTAAAGAGTAAGAAAAAGAAAAACAAGTTAAGCCCAAATGAAACAAAAGGAAAGAAATAAGAAAGGGTAAAAAAGAAATAAATGGAGACTAGAATAATAGTAGACTAGATCAATAAAACCAAGAGTTGACTTTTAATAAAATAAAAAACTGACAATCTTTTAGATTGACTGTGAAAAAAGAGGCAATATTCAAATAAATGCAAGTATAAATGAAAAAGACATATTATATCTGATAGCAAAGAATTATGAAGTATCATAAGAAATTATTATAAATAATCATATGTCAATAAATTTAGCTAGAAGAAATAGACACATTTCTAGAAATGTACAATCTACAAAAGTGAATTTGAGGACGTAATAAATCTGAACAGACCAACAATGAATAAGAAGTTGAAGAAATAATCAAAAGTCTCCCAACCTAAAAGTTCCAGAGATTTATGTCTGCATATGTGAATTCTACCAAACAAGCATTATCCTGACACCAAATCCACAGAATAATACAAGAAAAAAAATATAAAGGCCAATATGGCTATTGAATATTGATGAAGAAATTCTCAATGAAATTCTAGCAAGTCTAGTTCAACAACATATTATAAAAGCCATACACCATAACGAAGTGAAATGTATCCTTTGAAGACAAAAGTTGTTTAATTTATGAAAATAAATGTGTCATATTTCATATTAACATCTTAACAAATGAATAATTGTTATTTGACAAAACCTTTCATGATAAAAACTCAATGTCTTTTAATGATAAAGCAGAAAATACCTCAGCATAATAAAGGTAATATATCATATATAAACCCACATCTAACACCACAGTCAGTGGTGAGAAAAAAATAGTTTTTTCTTTAAATTAAAGAACACAAGGATAGACATTCTAAAAATTTTAATCAATATATTTCTTGAAATCACGCCCAGAGCAATTACTTTAGAACAAATGTCAATGCATTTAAATAGGAAAAGAATAAATCAAATTCTCTCTCTTTGTAGATGACTTTGTCTTCTTTATAGAATACCCTAGAAACTCAACAAACACAATGACAAGAAAACCCTACTAAAGAAATTCTGTAACATTTC
>VMDO01023946.1:0-30752 GCA_007922755.1 Pedetes capensis
AAAAAAAATGATGGTTTATGAAAGTAACATGACCATTAAAAATGAACAAAAAAGCTAGAAAGATATCAATATTGAGGAATGACAGAAAAATATAATGTGGCTACATTAATAAAAAAAAAACTAGCAACATTTTAGTATTAACTTAAACATAAAAATGCTGTATAATTGAATCAAATATGTATTTAAAAAGTTCAAAAATATGAAACTATTGCAAGCTAATTTAGACTACCTCTATTAGGGTGTTTATTTATTTATTTATTCATGTATTTATTTATTTATTTATTTATTTATTGAGACATAGTGTCTCTGTGTGACTCAGGCTATTTTTGAACTCACTATGTAACTAGGTTGGCCTTGAACTCTTGTCAATCCTCATGACCCAACTTCCCAAGTCTGGGTTACAGATGTGTGCCACCATTCGCAGCTAGGATTATTTCTTAAGAAACAAAGAAAATCACAATGTGTAAGGAAAAAAGGGAGGGAGAGGGAGGAAGAAGGAAAAAGGAATTCCAAAGAATGCTACCATACACCTAATGAGGCCTCTTGCTAATTCTTGCCAGTCAAAGTAAGAGAGCCCTACTATCTCTTCCTTGGCTGTTTACTATTCCTAAAGTTGGAGCTATGCAATCGTTACTACTGGCAGAGAAGACCTAGATTTACAAAACCAAAAACAAGAGCTAACAAAAAACCCATGGTCCTTCTTAAGACATGCCCCTGCCCATTGCTGCTGGTGGTAGCATGGCACAATGATACTACCTGCTGGATACTACCTGCTGGACCACAGTTCCATGGTTCAGCCTGTGCCTCTTTTCAGTGCTGCCAGCACTCCTGAGACTGACTACTTATTGGAAACTATAGTAGCTCTTCCATAGCAAGGAATGATGCTTCTCTCAGTATGCTTACTATAAAATTGATTTCAGTATTACAACATAATCATTCCCAAAAGGCATATGCGTGAAGGTCAAGAAGCTTGGGTCAAGAAGAGTTTGGTCTCAGGGGCACTTCAGTCTCAGAATTACAATTCCATTTTGACCCTGGTCTTCAGCAGAGAAGCCATACCTCCTGTCCTCTGATTGGATTCTATTTCACCAGTTTCAGGAACTTTTCTTGGCACCTGGCCCTGGTAAAAGCTATTCCAGCCATCTAACATGCTTTAATAACTTTCAACCTCTAACAAATGGCCAGCAATTCCATCAATTTCTCTCTGGGAGGACCTTTTGCTAATATGTATTGTATGATACATTAGCTCAACTCCTTCCTAATAATGTATCAATCTCTATAATATGGCAATATGTGTGGTAGGGAAATGGGGAGGTGATTCCCTACAGATGATCTGGTTAGAATCTTCTGTTTCATAAGCAAAAGGCACAATTAAGAAAAATATATTTTCAAAGTCAAATATAATTTTTAAAGGCAACACTGTCCTTAAAATTAGTGGGTTTTTGTGTGGAAGAAAGTGGGCATAGGTAAAATAGTATTGCTTTACTTGGAAAATTATTGACAGATGATATATGATTGTTACATATAAAGATATAATTTTCAAGAAGTCTTATGCAAGAGCAAAACAATAGGAGACACAGAAATGTGGGAGTATGCTAAAAAAATAAGTAACCAAGATAAGTCAAACATGACTCATCACAATAAATTTCAAGAAAACATGAAAAAATATTGTCAAACAGACTCATAGACTCATGATCATTAAAGGATAAAATATATTTTAAGAAAATATAGTGAAAAAAGCAGTCAATACATGTAAAAAAGGAGTGGAGGAGAATTAACTTTCACAGCTGGTTTTTAAAATTAATAGTTTAAAATAGTTAAAAATAGCAATGAATGAGTTATGATTTTATATAAATATCCTCTTTTTACACTGTGATAATAATTATAAAATCTTTTCAATATATGATTCTGGTTAATGAGAAAACTGAGATATGTTACAAAATGTGCTTTAAAAGATTTTTATATTTGGTAACTAATGGAAATACTTTTTCCTGGATTATGATGTGAGCAGGTTCTGGGACCTGAGTTTTATTAAAAATATTTCAAACTGATTCTTTCCATTGAGCACTCTTTGCTGAAATTAGGTTATTCTGAAGTTCATCCAGCAAATTTGTATCTAATCGATTTGCACACTTCAAACCTTTTAGCTAAACCTGCCTCTTTGTTAGGTTTGTGGATGGGTCAAGGTGTGTGGGCTGCCACGATTTCTTGTGTGTGCCTTTGTTTTTACAGAAGCGATAAGCCCTTTGCCACTCTGTCAGGTCTGGTTGAAATTAGCCTCTGGGATCAGAAGTTATTAGTGGAAAAAGCATAGAGCAGACTGACATAGTGATTTTATAATTCTATTGTCCTAGGAAAGTAGGCTAATGAGGGTTGACTGGTGCAAATAAAAATGATCATGAAATGCTCCAGGCACCACACCTCTATAAATAGGGAAGAGAAACGGCCTATAAAATTTGTCCTCCTGCCACTGATGCTGGCTGATAAGGTGAACCCAGCCCAGTTAGAAAAGAGAGTGAGATAATCCTCTTCCCCTATTTGTCCTTTTAATCCCTTTCACACTGTGATCATCTTAACCAATTTTGGGGGGGAAGGGGAACAAAGAACAGTGGCATATGACCAAATCATTTCTTCTTTCTGTTGTTCTCTTGAATAATTCAATGTGCTAACTTTCCTCACATATGGCTCTAAAAACATCTCAGAAGTAAAGTTGCTTGAGTAATTCCCACCTATCATAGGCAATGCCTGAGGTGGACACAATATCTTTTAACAACAAGTAAATTTAAGTTTCAGTGAATTATGCCATGTTTGTTGTTGTTGTTGTTAGGTGCCATCCTCTTGGGTCCAATTCATAGGAACCCTCATGGTTGATTATTTCAGTGTTCCCAGGTGGTTTCTGGAATGGATTGCCAGGTCCTTCTCCCATTTTTGCAGTGTGGGGGATGGAACCCCAGGGCTTCAGAGGAGCCAGAACAAGCACTCTACCAACAGATCTAAACCCCAGCCCACATAGTAAGTCATAGTCAGATGCTGGCACCTTGAATTTGTAGTATGCAAGTACTTGAAGGTATTTCTTTTTCCAAGTACTCAATACTGTTGAATTTTGTTAGCAAATTCCACATATTTTGTGGGAACATACTACATCAGATCCTTGGAAGACAATGGTATAGAATACGAAGGGAAAAGGCAAAAAGTGCAGAGTAAATAATGAGCTCATTTCCATGGTTTTATTTCATATACACAAGGGTATATGAATTTCATATGAATTTCATATACACAAGGGTAGCCAACATAAATCACTGGGAAATAAAGGATTCTTTAATGGATGGCATTGTGAAAATTGGTGCACTATTTACAGAAATATAGATTCACATCTAATTAAGTGAAACATTTTATTCTACCTGGTTTACAGATTTAAAGAATACAGGCAAAACTGTAAAATCAATATACAAAAATGTAGAAGCATATCTTTAAATTATGAGTATGAAAGGACTTCAAAAATACTAGGCAACAACTTGAATTTAATTATACCCCAGATAAAAGATTTCTGATCACTCTCCTCTCTTACTGGACAGAGTTTTCTATCTAAGCTACTTTAGCTATGTGATGTATTTTAATAACTTTGAACATCTAACACACTGGTCAGCTTCTCTCTCAAATTTCCTTTGGCATTACATGTTGTTCACATTCAAGTTATTCCACTTCATTATAATACTGTAGCCGTCAGCATAAATAGATGTATTAGTGGAATGATGGGTTAGGGTTTAGCTCAGTAGGTAGAATGCTGGTCTGCACTCTCTGAGACCCTAGGTTCAATCCTGAGCTTCACAAAAATTGGAGAAGGACATGGTAGCCCATTCTCAAAAACAATCCTGAAAATAATCAGCCATTGAAATCCCTATGAATTTGTTGTACATAGGGTTTCTATGAGTTGTACCTGACTCGAGGGCACCCAAGAACATGGCCTGGGTTTTTATCTCAGTTGGTAGAGTGCTGCTCTGAAATCTCTGAGGCCCTCTATTAGATGCCCAGCACCACAAAAATAGAAGAAGGACCTGGCAGCCCCCTCCCAAAACAATCAGCCATTAAAACTCTAGTAATAGCAAAGAAGCACTGATATAATTCCAGGTATGACACGGTGTCTGGAAGTGTTTTGTTCTGTTGTACATAGGGTCACTATGAGTTGGACCCAACTGAAAAACACCTCACAACAATATTAGTGGAATGAGGAGAATGACATGGATACACTTAAAAGATATTAAATTTGGGGAAGATACTTCTAATACCTTAACCAATAAGGAGCTTATAACTAGAAAAGGTACAGTACCCTTGCAATTCAACAAGTTAAATTTTAAAATATGCAATTCCAAAAGCAAACAAGCATATAAAGAAATTCTCAAATTTATTAAGAATCAGAGAAATTCCAATTAATGCAAGGACATACCAATTTAAACCTTTTAGACTGGCTATAATTAGAGAGCCAAATGATGTCAAGTGTTGATAGAGAAATGAACTTAAGAATCTTCATACCCAATTAATGTCATGTCACCAAAGCAAAGAGATGCATATTTTTATGCACCAATTCTTTTCTGCACAGTTTTATAAGAGATGTATGATGATGTTCTCTAAGGTGCAGTTCATAGTGGCACAGAAATAGAAACCACGTTGGTATTTATTTCTGAAGGAGTAAGCAGACATTATGAGATAGATGCACACCAATCTTAATGGCCCAGATAGTCTCATAACCATATATAGATCCAGAAAACACATATTTGCATAAAATAATATATATATATATATATACCAATAATTAGGATGACACATAACATTATGCCACTTAAGTATGTTAGTTATATATTCAAACAGAATATACATTTTTCAATGTCATTAACTAAGACAAATATATGGTACCTATATTAGAATGGTAACAAAAGAAACAGAAAGTATATTAATATATATAATAATGATTCAATATGGGATACTTGTCTGGAACAACAAAAATAAGACACCCTGATATGAGAAATATGACTAACTAAACCAATACCTCCAAATCCCAACTACCAAAACAAAAAAAAAGGACATATTGTCTCCATTCTTTTGATCATTTTCCAGAATTAAGTGGTTCCACACTAGGATAGGCATAAAGAATGATTTTGAGATGCTGTCGTCCATTTCAATTGTGAAGTGATCAGGTTTAATTTGGTTTTCTTATCACTGTTCATATGAAGCTCATTTTCCCCCAATTATTTACCTAAACAATCTTTCTCTACCTATCGCCCTCTTTCCTGCCTTCTCGCCCTGATAATTTTGTACAGAAAAAAGAAAAACTAGGCAAGTTATTTTCTGTGGGCATAAAATTCCTTGTAATTAGTGGAGGCAAATACTGAGTCAAATAGAAAGAGCCTGAGTGCCAGGGCATGCTGGGAAGAGCAGCCACAATGCACTTCACAAGCACAATAGCCAACTGCTTACAGTAAGCATTATTTATTTTTACATTTTCTTTGTAGTTAAAAGATTTGGCATGAAAAAATCATTAAGAAGGCACATGTGTTAATTTTTTAAGGCAATCAGAAATTATCCCTGGAAATCTGCCCCAAAATATGACTTTTTCTCACAAACCCTGGTTGAATTAGGAATCAAAACATTCAAATTCCATTTACCACTCAAATGTGTAAGCTATGAAAATTTGAAAGACATTTTAATATTTTGGAGCTTTGTTTTATTTCATTGAAATACACAGCTTATAATAATCTGATTGCTTAAAAATGGGATGTGAACATGTGTTTCCTTGGTCATTGAATTGAATTGAATGATATGAAATTATTATATAGTTTATATTTCATCTCTTTCTTAATATTAGTATTTCTTAATATTAAATACAAAAGGGAGTTTTGCAAAAGCACCACATCCAACTTCCTGGGTAGTTAAGAAATTAGGAGAGTAAACATTGACGAGGTCCAGTGCTTTCCCAGAACCTCACAGTTACATGTTGTTAGAGCAGATATCATAAACCAAGTCTTTGACTCCAGAGTATTTTACTTCTAAAACTGACTCTATAATTCCGTTGTTAGTTAGCTATTCTGTCTGATCTTAGAAGCTCTAAGTATCTCTCCCCTACATGTTAAAACCCTCACATTAGAGTAACTACTTAGTGAAGGAAATAACAAGTATTATTTATAAAAGGAACTGTTATATGCACATTACTATCATAATTCACAGGTTTTCTGTTCTATTTTGTTGTTTTGTCTGTTTTTGTTTTTATTATCACTAGGAAAAAATTGTTTATCACTTCAGCAAATCAATATCTTGGGTCTTACAAAGAATTATCAGGCAGATACCTGGTTGTGATGGGCAGCATGACATTAGCAGTGCTGTATGGAAACATTTGGAGAGCTTAGAAGCCCTGAGATAATGGATCATCCAGACGTGGGGGCTAGGAAAAGTCAGGGAGGGAAAGTAAGAGTGAACAAATATTGAAACAGGAGAATGTCAAGGAAGAGGAGATTCTCCCAAATGTGCACTTTCACTAATCACCAGCAATGCATTTGAGCAATCTTACTTCAGGTTTCTCGCATAAAATCAGCTCAATAATTAAACAATGCTCTCATTCAATGAGAGTATACAAAACATTTTGGCTTCTTTGGGGCAAAGAATTTTTGGGGACAAGAAGGAATATTCAAAAGGAAAAATGAAAGCTTGTTGAGTTGACTAATGGCAAGCTCCAGAAGATAAAATTATTAAAATGCACCCTGAAACACGTTTCTAATTCTATCTCTCATAGAAATAATCTTCTTAATCAAGGCACACACATGCATCCAAAACATTTCTGTAATATTGTGATATTTTGCAATATTTCTTGTTCCTTTAAATTGTTAAAAACAAATTTTTTAAGTTTTTTTACTCCATTCTTAAGATGACATTAGCTAGCTTTTATAGAAAAAAAATTATTAGAACTTTAAATGTTTTATGTGCTCATGGTATTGCTATCATAAAATCAATATGACTTTTCAATATCAGCCTTATAAACAGTAAGCAAAGATAGCACCATATCATTTTTGGAACAATAAACAAAATGCCAGAAATTTCATAGGTATTGTAAACTAAGAGTGCAGATATGCATGCTGTTTTCCATATAATTTTTGACCAAAATTAAAACATGATTACATAACAATTTATTACTTACTAAATATAAATTTTAAAAGGTATAACTTAAATCATGACTCAAAGAAACACAAATTCTGCACAAAGTTAAAAATCCGTGCCAAGCTAAAATTTAATTCAAAATGGCCTAATTAAATTTAAACATGATGAAAACAATCTGGCAGGAAAAGACCATAAGCTCATAGTTTGAATCCTTTTTCAGAGTCAAATCTTCTGGGGAAATATATATTCAAAATTGGAGCTATTTTCTAAGACCTCAGAATTTTTTTCCTTAAAGGATAGCTGTAAGCTTTAAACAGGGGCATGCATAGACTTCATGCAAGTTAAAAAAATTAATAAACATTGCTCAGTTGGACTCATTGATTCCTCAGGAAGCATGATTTGGCAAACACAACATGGGCTTGATTTTAGACGTCCTCATTCATTGGACTGAGCATCCTCAAAGAGGGGAAAAACTAGCCTAATCCTAAAAGAAAGTCCTGCCTTAATATATTCACTTCAGTGAAAGAGTCAAAAGCTGTTAATTTTCTACCCTATCATTGTCAATCAGCCAAGAAATTTGTAATCATGTAATTCCTCTCCATGTAAGGCTTTTGTTAGGAAAGTTTTTTTTTTTCTTTTTTTCATATGCATAATTTGTGTCATTTCCTTGTTCAAAATTAAAAGCATAAGATGGAGAATGATTGGAAAAACCCATTCACACATAGCCACAAGAGTTTCTTCCACACAAATGTAAAATCCAGTGCATGTTTATTTAAAAGGAAATATTTTTGTGGCACTCTTTTGATTCTTTTATCTTCTACACTCCTGAATTCCTAGTTCTATTTAGATAATATCTACTGATATTGTGTAATAGTGTTTATAAATTTAGCAAGCTTGGAAACCTCTTAACTTTTCCTAAACCTCTGCAAATGAGGGATTGTTCTTGGATTGTTCCCCCAAGAACAAATAAGACAACACAAAATAGAAACAGAACACACAAGTACATTTTTAAAAGCTATTTTTTAAAAAATACCAGACTACCAGCTTCACGACTAGGTGTGTTAACCAAGTTTCTCTCAAATATGTAATAAGGTAAGCTATATGTAACTATCTCAAATTCTACTCTTTCTTTCTTCTTTCATTTCTCATATAATATTAAAATATAAATTTGAACATCGTGACGTAACTGCTGCTGAAGATCCTGATACTTTATCATCAGAGATCCAGTGGCTACTTTTGAATATTGAGCAAGTAGAATGTGGAGTTACCTTAAGAAGGCAATTATTACAATCTCTTACATTATTTTCCCATTTTTTTAAAAAGATCCACAGTGGCCAGGAATGGTGGCACACTCCTGTAATTCCTGTGATTCGGAGGGTTTAGGGAAGAGGATCGTGAGTTTGATGCCAAAGGCAGCCTGTGCAATTTAGTGACATCCTGTCTTAAAATAAAAAATAAAAAGGGGCTGAGGGTATATAGGTCAGTGGTAGAACATTTGCGTTGCAATGTGTGAGGCCCTGGATTCAACCACCGAGTACTGAAAAAACGAAAAGTGAAAGAAAGAAAGAGAAAAGATCCAGAGGGTAGTATGATGCAAGTTGTAAGCAATAGAGTCACTAAAACTCCTTATGTGTAGTTCTCAGAAGATAATGCATACAGTTAGTCCTAAAAACAGAGCCAAATGTAGATAGCAATTTGCTGTGTTCTATGTACTGATTGGGCTGTCTTCTGTCAAAGTAATCAAATGAAGGATATTCTGTATAGTATACAGTGATAATAAGTACATTTAGCCACCTGGCTTTTGTTGATCAACAGATACTCCATGAAGGAATATCAAAAGGAAGGATTAGCAAATTGTTCTCTTCCAGCAAGTACTTAGTGATTCACCCATTCCCTTTTCCATTACCCTACAAACACTCCTAACAATAACACAAGCACCCCTGCAAAAATTCATGACATTCTAATAGGGTGGAGACAGCAGTTCTGCCACAAGCATAAGCTTATACCACACTACATCCATCTTCTTCTTCTCTTTGCCTGAGCCACCTCTTTATAGAGTAGCCCACACCAGGTTTTTGGCCATATTGCACTTAGAGTAGTGATAGAAATGGAATAAAGTAGATGATTTGAAGAAAGATTTAGAAATTAGAATATCTGTGACCTGAAAATTGATTACATGTGAAGATGTCTATTTGAATTATTACTTATTGAAAAGTTTTTAAATTATTCTAAGAAGGTATAAATGGTACAGAGAGGTGTGGAATATCATGACATAAATATTCACATACTGCTAGAAATCTGGACACCCTATTAGAAGCTGATTATTTGAACAGAGTATCCATTAAGAAAAATCCTGGGAACAGATTTGATATAGAGTAGAGAAAGGAGAAAACAGAAAGAGGCTGACGATGGATGATCTAACATTCCTGAATACACACACACACACACACACACACACACACACACATACACATCTGAGACAGGAACCACTCAAAAAGGACCATGTAGAGACTTGATCTAAATATGAAATGCTAAAGGATATTTTAAAAACAAAAAGGTAAAATCACAACTCTAAGCTGGACACAGTGACACATTCCTGTAATCCCAGAGACTTGGGAGGCAGAGGCAAGAGGATCACAAGTTGGAGACCAGAAGCAGTCTGTGTAATTTAATGAGACCTTGTCTCAAAAAGTAAAAAAATGGGTTGGGGGTATAGCTCAGTGGTACAGCTCTTGCAAAGTATGCAAGGGTGAGGCACTGGGTTCAACCCTCAGTACCAAAAAAAAAAAATCACAACTTTACAAATATGAAATTAATATATGCCAAAGAACCTATTTAGCATATTAATCAATAAGGGGACAGGTAAGATGTTGTAACTGGTTCAAAGGAGCACCCGGTGACCGGACTTATGTATAGAGATAAGTAAGTCTGCTGAAATGAATTTGTTTGGTAAATGCAAAGCATGTATCTTCTACAGGAGAGAAAGGAAATCGATGGTATTTGATGAGACAAAATTAATTTGCATGTCTAGGGACACAAATAACTTGCATTGTTATCATTGTTCTCATCTTATAAAGTGGTAAAGCTCAGGAACAATAAAAGTTATAGAGACTCCAAAGAATCAAAAAGGAACAATAGCATCTATTTTTTCCATTTAAGATATCCAATAATCTTGATCCCTTTTAAAATATTTCACAAGTTTTCCCACACAGGAACGATTTAGAGACAACCATGTGGAAATACCAAATATGTGCTTAGAAATGCCTTCACATCTTTTCTATTATCACTCCATACTGAGGAATGAGTTAAATTTGCTTTATAAAAAGAAAAGGCAAATTATAACGGAAGGAATATTTTTTATTCTATTCTTGAACACTCCTTGTATTTACAAAAAAGAAGAAACCACTAAAATGATACTATCTTTTTAGAAACAAAAAGAAATATTTTTATAAAACAAATGAAGAACAAAAAATATACTACCTTATGCATTCACTTTTTGCCATTGTAGACTCAGCTGAAGCTTGTAACTAGTCCAAATAACTTTCAAAAGATGGAGCATGAAATTTTCTGAGTATGTTACCCTGAAATAAAACAAAGTAAACATGTATGTTGTGAGAAGTATTCATGAAGAAGGAATTCAGTTTCAGAAAAGGCAACAGTGGATGAAAAATTTGAGGGATGATTCATAATTTTTATTTGTGTTATATGTTCACACTTACATGGCCTCAGATGCTGAATATAGTATGTATGTATTCATTATTTTAAATTATATAATTTTCTTCATTGTGATCTGGATTTCTCAAATATATTTAACCTTGGGGCTATAGGGTACTATCTTTCTAACATAGTTTTTCTTAGAATAGAAGCAATGCTGGAAACCACTGAGAATGTTCAATGTGACTTCCATATATTTGCCCCTTAGACGTCCTGATATCTACCACACTACATCATTTTAAAGAAACCAGCCAAAGTCAGCATAGTACTGATATCAGAAGAGAAGAAGCAATCTAATGTTCTGTTCAAGGCTTAAAACCGGGGAAGGTCTAAAATGCTCAAGTGACTTTCTTTTTACTTTCCACTTCCAAAATGGTGTTACTAGTAATTGCAACATACGTGCTGTGTGATGATAGAGATGAACAACCACATATATGAGTCATAGATTTTGTCATAGGTACATGCAACTGGATTTTATGGAATTCAGTTGATAGTAAGTTTTAAAGAATGTTGAGCAAATCTAATACCAAAGTGTACTTCCAAGCAGTCCTCTGTTGTGGTTTGACTGTATGTGTCCCTCCAAAATACATATTTTGAATTCAAGATGGTGTTATTAATAAGTAAGGCTCCTAGGAGATGATTAGGGCATGAGTACTCTGCCTACATTGTTAGAGTTTTGACAGAGTTTTGACAGAGTTTGTCTCTTTTTCCCTCCCATTTCTTCCACCATATGAAAACAGTGTTTATCTTCTCTAGAGGATCCAATAGGCACCATCTAAGAAGCAAGGAGCAACCTCTAACCAGGCTCTGAATATACAGTTGCACTGATCTTGGATGTCTCAGTATCTAGAATTGTGTAATATAAATTTCTATTATTTATAAACAACCTAGTCTGTGGTATTTTGTTACAGCAGTAGGAAGGGACTGAGACACTATCTATTTGAATGTATTTTTAAAGTAGAGTGATAACTAGTCTCAGAACATTATATTTCTCTAGCCTGGAATAGCCACAATGACTTAATTGTAACTTTTATACTTGAATCTAGAAGCTGATACTTAGGGCTTCATGTTCATATTATTATTGTTAGAAAGGGGGCAAGGGTTAAGTTCACTCAGTAGTGTGCTTTCTCTGTGCACTCTGAGGCCTTGGGTTCCATCCCCAGCACTGTAAATATGGGGCAAAGATGTGGCAACCCACTCCTGAAGCAATCCCAAAACAATCAGCTACTGAAAACCTTATTAATTAATTAAACCTTATTAATTTTATTAATAAATTTTAAAATTAAATTTAAAATTAATAAATTTTATTAACTTATTAAACCTTATTAATTAAAACCTTATTAAGAGGAGCATTGACATAGTGCTGGGCATGGCACAGTGTCAGGAGTGTTTCTTTCTGTTGCATACAGGTTCACTTGTGGGTCAGACCAACATACCAGCACCTAACAACAACATTATAAGAAAAGTTGTCAGTCTAATATTAAAGGCTTTTTATGGTGGTTTTTTGTTGTTTTGTGGTAGTTTTTTATTTTGTTTTGTTTTGTTTTTTGCCAACTTCTTTATTCTCTTCTTTCTCATAAGGGCAACACTCAGAGAAAACATGTTTACCTCTGTTTAACGTAGATTTTATCATTTCTAGTGAGTCACCAATTACCCTGCATAAGGGTGGACTCAAAGTAAACACAGGTTAGATACACAAGCTTAACTTTGGTCAGTTATCTTGACATAATTGAATACTGTTGATTTGTGGCTGCCTTGTTCGTTGGAGCCAATAGTAAGCATTGTAGCTATTTTAATCTCTGAAAAAGTAATAGGGTTGTCATTTATTATTTGGTGAATACAACTTTGCATGTTTAGTTTAAGTGGATAGTAATTTCTTGCCCACAACTTGACATGTGCCTCAGTGGATTTACTAATGACTGTGATTGCACAATTATCCTGTCCAAATTGCAAACTATTCTTTTGATGTACACTTCTCCATGTTTCTAAATTAATTCTCTATTTTCAATTAGAACATTCTAAGTTCCCAAAAGATGTCATTTATTCTTCTCCTTTCACTCTTTTTGAAATGCTACTGTTCTCTATAAATCAAAGCTGTCCCATAATCTAGGTTAGAAAGTTTCATGTATGTAACCTTGCCTTCTCCTGCTATTTTAGGGATGCTCCCCTCTGGCTAGTCACACTTGCATATTCATGAAGGGATGACTCCTCTACATCTAGTCAGTTGAACCTGCCTATAAATTCATAGAATGTGTGAGGGATTATATATTGTTCTCTATGGGTTATCTTTATCTAGCAGACACAGAACCAATTAAAGATATATTTTCATTATATTCTAAATTAAGCTTTTATGGGAGCTATAAAATAAGACATAAGTTAGCTTAGGGTATGATTTTGCCAATAGTCTTCTTCTAGTTATCTCCTTCTCCTATTTGACAAAAATCTCCATTCTGGTCATTATATCAAAATACAGTGTATGATATTCAGGCCATGCTTTTTTAACTGGCAATGAAATGGTTCTGAGAAATATCCCAAAAAGATAGGATGGATTTTTGTTCAATGAGAGAGTCCAATGCAAGAACAGTGATGAAGTGGTTTTATGGTGTCCTCTGGGGAGGACAGCTGGAAACTCTCCACAGCAAACTGGTGTGGATATTGAAGCTCACAATGCCACAAATACACCAAGAAAGTCTGAGAAGGTTTATTAGGTATGAGATGAACCTTTCCGGGGAAACAAAGCCAAATTCCCAGGTCAGATCAGAGAATGGCTTTTAAAAGCCAGGAGGTGGTCAGTTTTAACTTTCATTATTATTAAGAGTTGGTAATAGAGTGAAGATTGCCATGTGCCTACTGGGCTTTTTTGTTTGTTTGGTTGGTTTTGGTTTTGTTTGTTTGTTTGTTTGCGGTACTAGGGTCTGAACCCAGGGCCTCACGCTTGCATGCTTTGCAAGTGCTGGACCCCTGAGCTGCACGCTCAGCCCTTTTTTTTTTTTTTAACTTTTTTGAGACAGAGTCTCACTAAGTTAAGCAGAGTACCTCTGGTCTCCAACTTTCGATCCTCCTGCCTCCGCCTCCTGAGCCGCTGGGATTACAGGTGTGCACCACTGCGCCTGGCTCCCTACTGGGATTTGTATAGTTTAACTTCCCACTAGTGTCAAAGGAAGGACCTCTTGAGTTTTTCTTTCACTCTTATTTTAATTAGTTAATTAATCCATTTATTTTTATTTATTTTTCTTTTGGTGGAGATTGGGACTCAAACCCAAGCCTTTGTTCATGGTAGGCAAGTGTTCAGCCACTGAGTTGCACACATGCCCCCTTTCCCTTTTTCATTTTGAGATAGGATCTCCTTAAAGTGTACAGCTGCCTCCAACCCCAAAATTGCAATCCTTCTGCTTCAATCTCTGGCGTTACTGGGATTAAACTCAAATGCCACAACACTGGCTTAAGCTTCATTAATGGGCTGCCCAAAGTAGAGCAAGAAGAGAGAAGAGAGGTGAGTATTAAAAGCAACAAATAAGCAAACATCAAAAAATGGAGTTAAACTCCATTGTTTATGCCATCTCCTCAAGCTACTGACCAAATATGTGACATCTGATTTCTAAAACCAGTGATGGTATATATTAAAAGAAACATTAGACATATATTGATCTCTTAATTCATATGGAAGATTTGGATTCTTCTCAAAATGCTAGTAAAATAAGGTTTAAAATATTTTGGAGACATAATGAATGATGTATGGATGTATGCAAATACCACCGTAAATACTTTAATGTGTACAATTAATATATGTTAATAAGTATAATAGAAAAATAATATAAGAATGAATAATTAAGCAGATATTCTGTGTTAATTTAGTATCTTTACCTGTCCTTGGAATTAAACAAGACAGAAATTCCGAGATATGGTCGCTACTGAGAAGGTATGAGAGGGTACTGTAAAATGTTATTTAAAAATGAAATGACTCAATTTAATGTCAAGTAAAGTTTATTATTTCTAAGATAAAAATATTAATAGGATGTACTACAGAATTCTGCATTTGAAATTGTTGTTGTTAGGTGCCATCGAGTTGGTATCCGACTCATAGCGACCCTCATAGGGTTTTCAATGGCTGACTATTTTGGGATTGCCTTGGGAGTGGATTGCCAGGCCCTTCTCCCATTTTTGAGGTGCTGGGAATTGAACTCTGGACCTCAGAGACTGCAGCGCAGTGCTCTACCAACTGAGCTAAATCCCACCCTGCATTTGAAATTAGAACACCTAATTTAAAAGATTTGCTCCATGCTTAGTAGGTAATTAAAATTGAAGAAGTATCCCTCTATCCTCCTGGCTAGGAAATGGGACACAGTCAGTTATAACAGGACATATGTGTTCCTAAAAATCATTATAGGATAAAAATTGACCAATAAAAATCACAGTGTTCACAGGTAAACTGCAGTTAAGGAAACAACACTGAATATTTCACAAGAAGACATAAAGAAAGAAGGCAGGGTCATAAAATTGCAAAAATTGTAGCACAATTTTATACTTAAATAGCTCAGAAACATATATAAGCAATAATAACTACAGTGCTTTACCTTCAAAAAGACTTGAAGTTTTTTCTTCAAGGATTGGAAGGGTCACAGCTTTTGCAGCTTTTGAGTTATTGCAAAACAGTGTAGGAAGTAGGAGTATAGGAAGCTAGAAGGAAGGACTTAACATGAAATTATTGTTGTTGTTAGGTGTCCTGGAGTCAGATTTGACTCATAACAACCCAAGGTAGCTAATAAAGTTTATGAGTGTGTGCATTTTGTATATGCTTAGGTAGCTTGAGTGCACAGGCAGTGTTCTGTGTTCACCTAGTGTTACACAGTTGAAATTGTGGATAAGCAAACTATGGTATGATTTGTGCTCAAATTATTCCCAGTAGATCAATTGCACTAAAGCAAATTTACATTTTCAAAGTAAGCATTATAGCAAAACTGATTATACTACCATCTGACATGTCTTTTTTTGGTAGAGGAGAAAGCAGTATCATAGGCAAACTGACTGGATTCCCATCCTCTTTCTCACTTCTGTGTGGTCTTAGACACATTATTTAAGATCTAAATATCTGGCTCCTCACCTGTAAAATAAATCTGGTAAGTGTTCCCTCCTCATAGGCTCTTGTGTAAATTAAATGGTTAGTATATGAAAAGGATTTTGTACTGACTCAAAACTTCAAAGTTACTTGTAAATATTATGGTTAATTGATAAAATGGTGAAGTGAAAATATTTTATAAGCTAGAAAGCTGTATACACTTGGCATAATTTTTGTATTATCTTAAACCACACTTATAAATTGCAAATATTTGATCACTTCTCCTCATCAAATATAGCAATTTCATATTGATTTAACCTAAAATTTCTTATGCTACTCTTTGCTGCCTGCAGCTGTACCACTGTGGTGTCTGATGTCAGAAGCTAAGCAGGGTCAGGCCTGGTTAGGACTTGGATGGGAGACCACCTGGGAATACCAGGTGCTGTAGGCTTGGAAAACGGACCTGGCAACCCACTCCCAAAAAACAATCAGCTACTGAAAACCCTATGAATAGCAAAGAAGCACTAACACTAGTGTTTCGCCTGTTGTATGTAGGGTTGCTGAATCGGACACTAACTCCTTGGCACCTAACAACAACAAACAAACTCTTTGCTAATACAGTACTTATCAATAACTGGTAATAATTTTATAGTTATATAATACTTGCATAAGTTTAAAGAGATGGAAAATGTGTTTGATTCTGTTTGCAATGTAAGTCAATATCTTTAATTTATTGTTCAATAAACTAAATTTGGATTACCTAAGCCACTCTCATAATTAACTTCATGATTCTTATTTCTAGTTTTTCTAGTCTCAAGGAATAGAGAATATGTAACAACATGAAAATTTTCTCCATAAAGGAAAATTTGAAGTGTTCTGTTAGAAAATGCATAAGAAAGTAAATTAAAGATTAATAGTAAATTTCTCCTTAGGAGAAATTAAATTGGATTGTAGGTAAAGACTCAGTGAGGCCTTTGGCACAAGATAGTTTTGAAAACTTGGGAAACATTGTTAGTTAAAACTTTTGAAATTTGAATATAGATGTTTGTTTCATATTTTATTGTTTTTTATCCACATCTGTTAATCAGTTTTTAAGTGGGGTCAATTAAATTATTCAACATTTATGGATCCAGACTCAATTTATTTGGCTTTAATGATTTGCACTTGGTGTGGAATTATGGAAATCTGAATATGGTAGAATCATTTCCCCTTCAACTAGTAAATTTTCGAGTAATGTTAATTCTGAGTTTTGTGTTTTGATTAACAGTATAGGAGTTGTGTGAGGTTGCAAAGTTGTTTGTAGTTATTATCCTCTCTACTTGCAATAAAATTACTGAATGATACAGAAGAAGGAATTAAATCAACACATTTCTACTTTCTGTGTACTTTTATTTTTGTGTAACACCAAAGCTCACAAAGAAATTTCAGTGAGTTCACAAGTTTCATTATGCCACATTCTAAGAGAGAAATATTTGAAATATTACTCATATAAGCCAGAGAATCTACTATTCCATAATTACCTTTTAAATAAAGTTGTTTGCAATTCATATGATTAATTATTAGGCTTGTTGGTGTTGTTAGGTGCCGTCGAGTCGGTATCTGACTCACAGCGACCCTCATAGGGTTTTCAATGGCTGACTGTTTTGGGATTGGCTTGGAAGTGGATTGCCAGGTCCTTCCCCCATTTTTGCGGTGCTGGGAATTGAACTTGGGACCTCAGAGACTGCAGTGCAGTGCTCTACCAACTGAGCTAAATCCCAGCCCTAATTATTAGGCTATTTCATGCATATTTACTTAAACAAAATGTTTATCCATAAGAATTATAAAGTTGAAAAAAGACTACATTAATGAAATTGGGGGACTAATTTTAACAGTCATACATAGTTATATTTCTATAGCTGGTGAAAGTATTTTATAAAATACTTCTATTTGATAAAGCCCCTGAATCTAGCTGAAATGTTAAAAATGGCAAATCATTATAAAACTAATGATAGTAAATGATTTGGGGGACTAGAGTAGACAGATTGAAGTTCTATTCATTTAAAAATGTTTGAAAAGTATTCATGATTTTGTGATAAGGGTTATTGTGAGGAAGTTAGTTCTGCATAAGGAATAATCAGAATTGAATATATATGTTCATATATACACACACACACACACACACACACACACACACACACACACATACTTATATGATTTAAATTGGCATGAGAGCATACTTTTACCTCTACCAATTCCCTAGAACAGGAAACCCTATCTTGAACAAGATACCAATCAAACAAAACAATTATTTAGCTTGCAAGCAAAATGTGAAATAATACATAAAAAAAATAAAATGCCTTACTGTTGACACATTGAAAAATTAGAGATTTTATTGTAAAGTAGGAGATACCATTAATTTTTTTCTTTTAATAAAGTTACAGTTGAAATTCTGAGCATCTACATGAAGGAGAGTGGATAGAAAGGAGCAGCAAAGAGAGATTTACCCTAAGCTTTCTGCAGGAAATGGAGATGATCTCTGTGATGAGTGACACAGAAGGAGACCATTTATCATGTATCCTCTGTCCTAGGAAAATGGAAAAATGGAACTACTATTATGCTGCCATTTCCCACTGGTTACCCAAGGGGAACTTCAGGCTCACTGGCATATTTCCAGCTGCAGAGTCTCCCAAAAGGGCACTCTCCATTACCTTCCATTGTGTCAAACCAGACACAGGACCCTTAGGGTGTTGTTCAAGATGAGAAATGACTACCTAGCCTTGTGATAGATACTGTAAGAAGAATTTAAGAAAGGAATTTATTTCTCCTTCTACCCTGAGATCTCATACTATCTTGTGAACAGTGGGAAATTACACTTTTAAATGTCTGGCATGTTACTTTTGTGAATCCTTCCAGTCTGATTGTGTGTTTTAGCATTCAACAGAAAAAGGAAATTAAAAGATGGTATTCTTTAGTTAAAAAAAAGACATTCTCATTTAAAATTGGGGGCTAGTAAATGTTATTACTCCTAATACAGATAAGAAAACTAAAGGCCAGTATTATGTGTTCTATTCTTTAAAAAATTGTTTTCTCAGCAACTTTCTTCAAGTTAAGTAATTTGTTCAGGCAAGCAAATGTATTCTTAGAGCATTATGATACAAATATGTCTCAGTAAACAATATTACTCATCATCTAAGAACTTCAAATCCCAAATCATAAAAACGATTAAAACAATATGCCATGATTGTTTTAATTTAATAGTTTCCAGCTTCTCATAAATTTTAATATTTATTCATTTCTGTAATACTCTCTTACTGAAACAAAAAATGCAAAAACTTTAAAAATAAAATGTTTACAAGATAAATAACTTTATGTTGTTGGAGACAAAGGGATTATATTTAATACCCAAGTAATAATTCTGTGCAGAATCTTATGTAGATCAACATGTTGGTGGTGGTGTTTAGTGCCGTGGACTGGGTATCTTACTCATAGCGATCCTATGTAGAATAAGCAAAATACTATTGCTAGTGCTTCTCTGCTATTCATAGGGTTTTCAATGGTGGGTTGATTTTTGGGGGGAGTGGGTTGTCAGGTCTTTTTTCCAAGGCTACAGCACCTGGTGTTCCCAGACTGTCTTTCATCCAAGTACTAACCACAGACGACCCTGCTTAGCTTCTGAGATCAAACACCACAGTACGGCTGCAGGCAGGTCAACATACACAAACACTAAAATTAAAATGGATGCAAATCTAGACAACAAAGTATCTATAATTTCTTTAGAGGATAAAATTACCATTTGGACTTTGCCTGATGGGGAACTCAGTCATAGCAAACATTCCAATGAAGGTAAAACTATATCTAATTAATTCATTGAAATTCACCCTCAATAAGATGAAAATCATCCACTTTTGATCCATAATCAAGTCACAAATTACTAATATGGAGATAACTTACATTCTACCCTGAAAATATACTTGTTAATCTAGAAGTAATATATACCTATACTGAAAAATATGAGCTCTGAGAAGACCAAGTATATTTTCTTTACTAAGACTCTATGTGACTATCCACTGGAATAATATCAGTAGAAATCTAAAAAGGGGATTCATGTCAACATCTGGATCCAAAATCAGATATTTGGGTGTGTGCATGTGCATGTGCATGTGTGTGTATAATTTGGAAACAGGAAACTAACCAGGTCAAATACTTTGCCAAATAAAAAATTATAGGGAGGAAAGAAGAAAGAAAAAGAAGAAACAAAGAGAGAGAGAGAGAGAGAGAGAGAGAGAGAGAGAGAAGGAAGGAAGGAGAAAGAGCAAAAAGAGAAAAAGAGAACATAGTTTTAAAGGGTGTTGACAATGTATTAATTGACTAGCCTGAATTAGAAGGATTGAAGAAGTTATGCATTTTTTACTATCTTCATTATTATTGAGCAATATAATTATTAAAAATGTACACAATATTTTTAGGCAATTTTTTCCAAGGCTACTGCAAATACATTGATTTGGGGATTGTACTATGTCTGGATGACTTTATACAAGAACCTGGCAGTAATATTTGTTCTCTATACATGCTTATTTTCTCCCCCAGCAAATGCCTAAGTAGAGAATAGTAGTGGCTAGATAGCATGCTTTACACTTGTCTCCAGAGAATTGGGAAACTGATGCAATAGTAGTAAACATGTACACCTTTGACCTTTTTCAATAATGTATGAAGAAATACAAGTCAAAGAAACTAAAACTCCTCTACTCAATGAATCAATAATCCTCTGTGTTCAGCACTTCAACTCAATTATTCACCTCACCAAAAAATTGCTTTAGCTGTGAAATTGAGTGTTATTTTGTTGTGGATCCTTCCTTCATTTTTCACCATACCTCTCTCATGTAATATGCAGTCTACTTTTTTCTTCCAAGTTTTTATTCTGGTTTTTCTTTCCTTTTAGATTCTCTAATTAATACCACACACAAAAAAGCATAACTTCAAAACCTTCTTAGTTAAGGAAGACAAGAAAAGGGATACATAGAACTATTTGTATCTTTTAGCTGTACATTATCTGCCCTATCTATATTCCTTATCACCAAGCTAGTGAAGACTGTGTGATATGGGAGAATGGATATGAACTGAACCCAAGCATGATTCTATTTTTTTTTTTTTTTTGCTATTCAACAAATCTTGAATACATATCATGTTCTTAGGAATGATTTTCTCCCTTGAGGATTTCTAAAAATATGGGTGAAAAAAATGTAGGGCTGGGTACAATAGCTCATTATCTATAATCCCAGTGACTAGGGAGGCAGAGGCAGGAGGATCATAAATTTGAGGCCATAGGTAGATGGCATAATTTAGCAAGACTGTCTCAAGATAAAAACTGAAAAGGGGGCATGCAGTGGAGCTCAGTGTTAGAGGACTTAGAAAGTATACACAGAGGCCCTGTGTTTAGCACTAGTACTGCAAAAATCAATTAATAAATTTAATTAAATGTATTAAAATTTCATACTAGGATTCTTCAAAGAAACAGAGCCAGTTAGATAGATTAATAGATATATTATGAGAGATTGTCTCACAAAATTATACATGCTTACAAGTCTCACAATCTGCACTCTGTAAACTAGATAATTCAGGAAATCTGATGGTAATTTCATCTAAGTACAAAGGGTCAAGAACCAGGACTGCCAAAAGTGATAATCCCAGTCCAAGGGCTGGAGAAAATGAAATGAGAAGTTCCAGCTCATACAGAATGACTGAAAACCAAAGTGGCAAATTCCATCTCTCTCTCTGCCTTTTTGTTCCATTTAGGTACTCAAGGAACAGACTGATGCCTACTCACATTAGAAAGCACAATCTGCTTTATGGAGTTCACCAATTCACAATCCAGTCTCATCCATAAACACCTCAACAGACAGACCCAGAAATGATGTTTAACCTGAGTATACTTTGTCCAATTAAATTAACATCTAAAGTTAGCAATCACAAATATTATACACAGTACAATGAAAATTTGTTCATATGTTTTTCTGGGAATTTTATCAGGATCTGTCATTATGATTTTACAGTTTATAAATAACACCAAAATCAAATTTTTGGCATTATATTTTGCACATGATGCTAAACAATGATTTAATGTTCATTATTTTCCTGGTATTTCCAACTTTATAATATATATGTATATGTGTATGAGCATATATATGTGTGTGTGTGTGTGTGTGTGTGTGTGTGTGTGTGTGTGTGTGTGTGTGTGTCTGCAGCCGTAGCCCTGTGGCATCCAGTCCTGTCAGATATCGGAAGCTAAGCAGGGTCGGGCCTGGTTAGGACTTTGATGGGAGACTGCCTGAGAACACCAGGTGCTGTAGGCTTGGGAGAAGGACCAAGCAACCGACTCCCAAAAATCAATCCACCATTGAAAACCTTATGAACAGCAAAGAAACACTGACAGTAGTATTTCCCCTGTTTTACCTAAATTCTCTATGAGTTGGATACCGACTTGATGGCACCTAACAACAACAACAAATACACACACACACACACACACACACACACACACACACACACAAACATACATCCGTACCACCTGATGATCATATCCCCCCTGATCTAAGAAGCTATAGACTTTGAATGGGAGACCACCTGGGAATATCGGGTACTGTAGTCTTGGGTGAAGACTTGGCAGCCCATTCCTGAAAATATCAGCCACTGGAAACCAAATGAATGTCAGAGAAACACTGACATAGTGCCTGTCATAGCACACTGTTGAGTAATGTCTCATTCTGTAGTACATAGAGTTGCTATGAGTCACACCTGAATTCATAGTAGCAAACAAAAACAGATAGACGAAAGATAGGTGGATAGGTAGAGATAGACTGATAGTTATGGTTAGGTTCCACCGAGTCTGGTCCAACTCATCGTGACCCTATATAAAACAAAACGAACACTCCCAGATCCTATGCCACGGACAGGATCTTTTTTATGTTGCAGGCAATGTGTCAATTCACCTAGTTAAGCATCTTCCTTTTTTTCATTGACCTGCCACTCTGCCAAATATGATGTCCTTTTCCAGGGATTAGTTCTTTCTGACCATCATGTCCAAAGTACATAAGACACAGTCCAGCCATCCTTGCTTCCAAGGAGCACTCTGGTTGTACTTCTTCTAGGACAGATCTGTTGGTTCTTTTGGCAGTCTATGGAATATTCAATATTTGTCTCCAACACCATAATTCAAAAGCATCAATTGTTTCTCTGTCACCCTTATTCAATCTCCAGCTATCACAACCATATGATGCAACTGACAGTACCAATGCATTAATCAGGAGCACTTTCATCTTCAGTGTGACATTTCTACTTTTCAACACCTTAAAGAGGTCTTTTGCAAAAGCTTGGCCCAATGCAATGCATCTTTTCATTTCTTGACTGAGGCTTTCATGGATGTTGACTGTAGAACCAAGGAAAGTAAAATCTTGGAAGACCTCAATATTTCTCCTTTTGTTATGAAGTTAGATACTGACCCAGTTGTAAGGATCTCTGTTTTGTTGATATTGAGGCACAATCCATACTGAAGGCTGTGTTCTTTGATCTTCATCAGTAAATGTTTCAAATCCTCTTCAATTTCAGCAAGGAGAGTTGTGTCATCTGCATAACGCAGGTTGTTAATGAGTCTTCCTCCAATCATGACGCTGTGTTCTTATTCATAAATCCAGCTTCTCAGATTATTTGCTCAGCACACACATTGAACAGAAATAGTGAAAGGATGCAGTGCTGAACCTAGTCAATTTGGTTCCTAGTGTTCTTTGGTGAATTCCATGTTTATATTCACCATTTATGATAGTAAAAAATGTATTTGCAATGGAAAGTCATTGATCTGACAAAATTCTATCATGAGTTCTGCAGCATTGTTTCTGTCACCAAGGCCATATTTTCCCACTACTAAGCCTTCTTCTTTGCTCCAATTTTGCCTTCCAGCTGCCAGTAATTATCTGTAAATCCTGACTGCATGTTCAATTTACTTTAGATGGCAGAAACTGGTAAATATCTTCCCTATCTTCATATGTGGTTTTAGTGGTGAGTGCATAAATTTGAATAGTAGTCATACTAACTGGCCTTCCTTGTAGGCATATGAATATTATTCTATCACCAACAGCATTGTGCTCCAGGACAGATCTTGAGATGTCTTTTTTGATGATGAATCCAGTCTCATTTCTGTTTAATCTGTCATTCACAGCATAGTAGATCATATGATTATTTGATTCAAAATGGCCCCGCCAGTCCATTTTAGCTCATTGATGCCTAGAATGCTATTGGTTATGCACTCCATTTCACTTTTGATGATTTCTAATTTTCCTAGATTCATGCTACATACATTCCATGTTACAATTATTAATGAATATTCATTATTGTTCCTTCTCATTTTGAGTCATGTCACATAAGCAAATAGAGGTCCCTGGGGCTTTACTCCATTCCTGTCACTAAGGTAGACTCTACTTTGAGAAAGCAATTCTTCCTCAATATTCTTTTGCATGCCTTCCAAACCAATAGGTTCATTTGCAGCACTATGTCCAACAGTGTGCTATTCATTGGGTTTTCTATAGCTAACTGTTTCGAGAAGGGGTTACCCATGTCCTTCTCCCTAGTCTGTCTTAAACTGGAAGTTCAATTGAAACAGGTCCACCATGGGTGACCCTGTTGGTATCTATAATACCAATGGCATAATTTTCAGCACCACACCAACATGCAAGCCCCCACAGGAAGACAAATTGACAGACATATGGGGGAGATGATTATACAGATAGATAAATAGATAGAAAGTGCTAGAAAGCTAACAAAGGGAAAAATATTCATTTATCTAACATTGAGTTCTTACCTAAAGTGTATTAGAATTAACAGTGATAAATCAGTATGTAGATAGTTATATTTCCATTCTGACTCTTGTTCAATTATGCACATAGAAATTTTTTGCCTTCTTCTTGTTGATATTTTATCACAATGGCTACATAACACTATCTAAAAGGTTTCTTTTTACATAAAAGGATTTTAATTGATTTTTTAACCAAAATAGGCTTTACATGTCAGAGGTACAATATATTATTTACTCCTTGGAAATAAGCAGCAGGAAGAATATGACAATTTGTTTATGACATACGATAGCTCTGCTTCACTGACCATGTTCACACATGAATTAGAATAGAAGACACACTAAATAAACTGTATTACAGTTTCTGAAAGAAGATATTGGAGAAAACTTTGTAGGAAATTACTATAAGACAATTGGCAGTATGGTCAGGAGATAGAACTTGATTCTTCTTAGAAGAAAAACAAGATGACCACTAAGAGAAAAGAAAATTAAAAATAGTTTTTTTTTTTCAGTGTGTAATGTCCCAGGAATGAGAAAAGTAAGTCATGAAGGGAGAGAGAAGGAAGTGGGATAATGAGTTAATATCAACCATATATAATGTGGGAACAGAAAACAATACTATAAGTGTATGACTTCAAGTAAAATAATAAAAGATACTTATTATATTTCATTAGACTACACACTATTTCTTCATTTATGTAACCTCCATTGTTTATTTACTAAACTTCTTCATCAGTTATGTTCAGGACTACACCAAACACTTTGCCATTCTCCCTGTTTTAATGAAAACTGACTTATGTTCCTCAAGTGGGTCTCAGAAACATAAGGGCACAATCCTATTCACACGAGCCATGCACTGTGTCTCATCATGTACCACAGCCTCAGCAAGTCACATAACAAGTCCAGTGGGTCAGGGAATTACACTTTATTCTGAGGTGGAGAGGGGAAGGATGATGATGGACAAACAATAGAATTTATCACATTAAGAATTAGTATTTCAGTCTTACAAATAATTTAGCCTAGGTGTGCAGATTAAGTAGCTTGCTTAATGTTTCACAATCAGAAAATACAAAAGATAGATTCAAACCTAGTATCTTCTGATCTCAAAGCATATGGTGGCAATTATTGTGTCATTTTGCCACTCTGATCCTTTTCTCATTTTATAGGCCTCACACTACATCGTGTGCATGCTCATATATACGTACACATACACATACACAAAAAATGTGCTTTTAACATTTTTATTAAATGATATCTCCTCATCATTCTAGAGCTGATGATATTCTATTTTCTTTGAACTACTGCTTGTCTTGTAAGAAATTTATATAATAACTAATGCCAATTTACTGTTACATGCTTTTAGTATTTTAATTAGCTATAAAAATATTATTCTAAATGTTATTAACATGAAAATACCAATAGCGCCTTCAATAAACATATATTTCCAAGAATATGCCTTTTTCTGCTTTGTATCCTGAGAATGTATACAAACAAAATTTGGACATTTATTTAAGGGCTATTGTATGTGCATAATAAATATTGGGAAAATGAATAGAAATAATTAACTATTTAATGAGAGGAGTTAAGTATATAATGCCATCATTTACTTAATGTAAAAAGTGACATATAACCTGGGCAAAGTATCATTGCATGCCTGTAATGCTAGTGACTTGGAAGGCTGAGAGAAGAGGATCATGAGTTTGAGATCAGAGGCAGCATGTGTAACTCAGCAAGATCCTATCTCCAAGTAAAAAAGGGTTGGGAGTACAGCCCAGTGTTAAAGCACTTGCAAAGTATGTGTGAGAACCTAGGTCCAATCTCCAAGTACCACAAAAAAAACCCTGAAATTCATAACAAATTGTTTTATCATTTAAATCATTTCTTGATTTGGTATACTTTACAAAGCATGAAGTCTTAATCCTAACTCCTATATACAGGAGCTCACATATTTTACATTATTTTCAATAGCATGGGGACTGTTCAGTAGGTTCATTGAAATGCTGAGCTATGTATCAAGGATTTGGTCCCAATTCTGTTGCTAATAAGCTCATGTAACATGAACAAATTCACAGTTCTTTCTTGCAGCTTAGGATTCTAATAAATATGTTGAGAAGATTGGTTTAGATTATGTACAAATTCTCTTTCACAGACAAATATTTTTTCACAAACAAAAATTAATTGTCAAAAATCTGGGAGTAGAGGGGGAAATTATTAAAATAGCAATACCAAGTAGAATTGAATGAGGTGCATATATTGAAGGCAGTCAATTATGCATATTTATAGAAAGCACTACAGTTATGTGGTGTGTGTATATATATCAATGTGAGTAAGAAGTGAAAATACAAAGTTGGTATCATAATTAGTATCATTTAGGGCGTGCTATCAGATTCCATGATAGTATCTTCAGGGATGGAAAAGAATGTTAAACATGTGGAATAGCCCAATATCAATAATGAGAAGAATCAAAAGATTGTTTGCAGTGGATCAAGGCTATACTGCCAAGAGCTGAATTAAATTATTTACAAAGACTTTCCATACCATTTTTTTTCCTGATTTCAAAACTCACTTTTGAGTTTTTTTTCTGACTCTTATGGGTTTTTTTGTTTTTTAAAGTCTATTCTAGGCATAAGTATTTATTGAACTGAAAATGAAATTATGATTCATATAAAGAAAAGACTTAAATTATTTCTTGATTGGGCATGCTTCATAATGCTTGGATACTTAATAGAGACTGACAAATGAAATTTGGTTAGTACTCAAATACTCAGGGTAATATATGAACAAAGAGTAGTGAGAAATAGAGATACTGATGGTAGAAGTAAGCCTCTACTTAGATTTTAATAAGTTCCATTATTGTTTGATTTAAAGAAAACTTACCTAAATCTTTACTCAGCCTCCTTTCACACTTTTTATAATATATAGCTTATATATGTACTTATATGTGATGTACATAACACATACCCTTCTATGCATAAAATTATGTCCCACTTTATACATAATATCTCTCATTTGCCGAGCTACAACTGAGAAGGCTCCTTTACACACATGAATTTAAGGGTGATTTAATAATCATGGAAGTAAAATATTGCACTGAATAGTTCTGCCTACACAAAAACACCTTAAATGAAAATGACCTGATTATTGAAGGATATTCCTTCTCTCTTTACATTGGGAAAAATGAACAAAAATAGTTAATTAACTGTTTGAAACACTATAATTTATTTAATATAAAAGCTAAAATTTAAAAAAAAACGCAATTTAACTCCTGTACATCTGTTGTTATTAGGTGAGTCAGTATCTGACTCATAGTGACCCCATGTACAACAGGTGAAACACTATTGCTAGTGTTTCTCTGCTACTCATAGGCTTTTCAGTGGCTGATTGTTTTTATTGGGGTGAGCTGCCAGGTCCTTCTCCCATGCCTACAGCACCTGGTGTTCCCAGGCAGTCTCCCATCCAAGTACTAACTAGGCCCAACCCTGCTTACCTTTTGAGATCTGCTGGGATCAGACACCATAGTGGTACGGCTGCAGGCTATACATATGTACTCACATACTTATATGTACTCACATTTTAAGTTGTTTTTAATAGGATGAGGACAATTCATCAGAAGCCAGCAGCCTAAATGGGAACCTTGCGAAAACCATAAAGTACACTGCCCTATGTTGTTGTTGTTGTTAGGTGCCGTCGAGTCGGCATCCGACTCATAGCGACCCTCATAGGGTTTTCAATGGCAGACTGTTTCGGGATTGACTTGGGAGTGGATTGCCAGGTCCTTCTCCCATTTTTGCGGTGCTGGGAATTGAACTCGGGACCTCAGAGACTGCAGCGCAGCTCTCTACCAACTGAGCTAAATCCCAGCCCCTACACTGCCCTATATTTGTTTTATTTCTGCTTTGATCAGAAACTTATCATTTGAGTTTAACTTTTAATTTTCACATTGAAGTGTGTCTACCTCCACACACACCCATCTCTACCCACCCATACATATAACTTTTAACCCAAGTTCAGTTGTCAGTGCCTGTTGACCAATATTCTAAAACCTTTATTTGAAAGTAAACAGTTCCAAGAGTCTGGTTTGCTATTATCAGCTATTATACATTGCTCTAAGAGGAACTTTCAGAGGTACAAGAGACTTTCACCCATTTTGCTAGATGACATCCAATGATAATGGCCTTAATATGGGAAATTAATTGAGAAAGCATTTCTACCCTGCCATAATTTTATCATCCATTCTATTGCTGCTATTAGCAGGAATCCATAACCCCAAGGGTGTTTCAAGTGAATCTCTTTTAGCAGAGCTAACAGTCTGGAGGTCATGCAGTTTGCTACCACCATCAGCTGGGTGTCAAATCATTGTCAAAAAGGAATTAGTGGGGTATTCATTTTTTTAGCTTTTAGCCTTGTGCTGTGGTGTATAAGATGATTTGTAGGGGGCCACTGGGGAAAAAGAGAACACTGGTGGTCATTGAAGGCTTCTTTCACATCAGCACTTAGTCAAATCATTACAAATTAACTCGGCTGTGTGAGATACTGCCTGCAATTAAACTCCTTTTAAAGACAGAACTAAGAAATCCGGGATTCCAATTCCTGCTGAACATGAATTTCTCTTAACTGGATGACAACATATAGAAAGGAAATGCCATTTATGAAATTAAACATGTTTGGTAGGAATCAGTAACAGTCTCCTCCCATCATATTGAACAGCATATGCATAAAACTGCATCTTATACAAATAATAATAAAACTTTTTTTTTTCTTTTTGCATAAGTAGGGGGTTAAACTCATGGCCTCACACCAGCTAGGCAAGTCCTCTACCACTGAGTCGTGGACCATCAGCAAAAGGAGATCCCAGAGGCTTTACTCCATTCCCATTATTAAGGTTGACTCCACTTTGAGAAGGCAACTCTTCCCCAGTTGTTTCTTAAATGCCTTCGAGCCTGGGAAGTTCATTTTCTGACACTATATTTGATAGTTGTTCTCTGCTACTCATAGGGTTTTCAATGGCTAATCGTTTCTGGAGTGGGCTGCTAAGTCCTTCTCTCTCATCTGTCTTAGTTGGGAAACTCAGCTGAAACCTGTCCACTATGCGTGGCCCTGCTGGTAACTGAAATACCGATAGCATAGCTTTCAACATCACAGAAACAGGCAGGCCCCAGCCCCCAGCACAACAAGCTGACAGATTGTCAATAGAGATGATAAGCTCTGCAAAATATGACATATAACTTAAATTTTTCATTATAAAAGCAAAAATGGGGGATAAAATGATGAAAATGTAACAAATATCATTATTATTTGTTCCACTCAATGATTTAAGACATTAATATCCATAATTAAATATTCACAGGAATTAAACATAAATAACTGTATTCACACACAGTAGAAAAGGTCTAGAGGAGGGTTGGTGCTCTACAGCATTGATAATTGTCTCTCAATAACCCATTATGCCTCTATCACTCTGAATTTATCAAAAATCTTTTTAAACATATTCATATTTTCAGTATGCGTTTCAAGTTTGTGCTATCTATGTTTTCTGTCAAGCAGAAAATGTATGGTCACAAAAGGGACTTTAAAAACAAAGATTGTATAAAGATCCTCAATATGTGTTGTACATTAAATATAAGAACAAGATGAAATATGTTTCTATATCTTCTCAAAAGTAGACTACATACTCTAAGTTTCCTGTGCAATAGAATGATTACTGGTTCAAAGATACCAGCTTATTATTATAAAAAGGATTTTTTTACGGGCATATGTAAATTAAAGGTAAATTCTAAAGAACATAATACCTCTTTGAAGTGTTTGACTAAATGTATACTTAATTAATTACTTTGTGCTTTATTTATTTTTGAAATTTCTGACAATTATAGTAGTGTCTACATTGTTAAATATTTACAAATATAGGTAAGAAGAAAAATTTTCTCTGTATTTTATTCATGATTTCAGAACTAAATGGGAAAAACTTGTTCACAAAACATTGCAATGATGAAAATCTTTATTAAGTGATGGAGCATTTGG